>SSSI01010169.1:0-16679 GCA_004796505.1 Oryzaephilus surinamensis
GACAGTCATAAGGGTAAACCGTAAAATAGAAACAAGTTTTTAAGTTGTAGTTTTACCAATGTAGTTTCAATTTTCACTTATTCCCACGATGTTTCCAGGATGTTTATTTTCAATTTCGAGTCGATATATTATTACACGTACTTATATCACTGACCAGTGGTCAAGTCTTAATAGAGTTAGGGGTCCAAAAGGGACACAATGTGACAAAACTTGTTCTTAACTTAATGTACTACTATATAATATAGAATATAGATGTTCTTATAGATTCAAAGATATTAGATTTAGTATTATAAATATGTTATATTGTCGATGTGGAGATTAGTTAATAAAAATTGCATTTGAATCAGAAATTTTATTAATAAAAATGCTTAAATACTTGCAATTAATATTGATCAATTGATCAATGTCTTGTATATGTATATGTTACCGGCCAAACCCGATTTCAGGACAAACTAGTTTTTCCTAGACTAAACTAGTTTTTCCTAGGCTACACTAGTTCTTCCTATCGTGTTAGATTAGATTAGATTAGGTTTGTATTGAGTTTGTTGTGATAAGACTTGGCTTCGCTTACGCGAAGCCAAATCTCACACTTTTTAATCAAACCAAACCTAACCTAATCTAATCTATCCTAACCTATGCTAATCTAACAACTAGGCAAAACTAGTTTGTCCTGAAATCGGGTTTGGCCGGTAACATATACAAGACAAAGTGCAAGTGCAATTGTAGGTTCACAGTGCCTTATGTAGGTATATTATTTGAGTAATTTTGTATAGAGTCATGATAGATAGAAGTCGTTGTAATGCTAAAAGTAAATAATTACAAATTAAAAAAATTTTTTCTTCTTTTGTACAATTAATATTGGGTAGTTTTTAAGTGTAATCTAATGATGGCATGGATAATTTTAAATTTATTCAACCTCATTTTTTCGATCCATACAAATAATGTATACATATTAATATTATATAAACCTAAGTTATTAAAAAGTGTGCCAAGTTCTAATAGCTAGTTTATCAAATTAAAACAAATATTTCTTTAAACTATAAAATTAAAACTTTGCTCAGACTTTTAAAATTCTCAGGACTCTTTACAGTAAAACTTGTTCTTGCATTTTGTTTTCTATAGGCAAAAATATATTTGTAACCGATGCACTAGTTTCTAGTATTAAAATATGTATATACAAAACTGGTTTTCTTATAGAATTGCATTAAAAATGATTGTGAAGTGAATTTTTCGTTAAAGTACAAGTATTCTAGTTTCTATCCAAAATTTCCGGTTTTTAATTTACCCATGTTATAAAGTTGTTGCCGTTTAAATAAAATATTACAAGTAAAAGTATAATATGTATTATGGCTGGTTAAAAAGCTCAGTACGTGTTAAACTGTTAAAGTTTTCCTTCAATCTTCGCAATCAAAAGATGTGTCAATTTGTAGTCGCTTAAAGTTTTATTAGGATAATTAAAAGTATTTTCAAAAACAATGTGTTTTTTTAAATAATTTAAGTAACATATAATATATGTACGTATACTCATACTTCTAAAATTAATAGTTATAAAATTATGAGTTGTTATAAAACTTTTTGAACAAAAGTTGTTGTGTAGGATATAATTAAACCTTCAAATAATAATAACAAAACTTAATGGAAATATCAGTAATTATTTCAGAGTTATTCTTATATAAATAATTTCTCATTTAATCTCTTGCGAAACTGTATATAATCCATTAAATAAGCGCTTTTACGAATATTCTAGTGGAAACCGTCAGAACAATTGTTTGAAAATTAATAGATACTGATAGCACCGAACAAGAAGTTTCTACTAAGAACCAAAATAAATGATAGCAGTCTTCAGAAGAGAAATGAGAAAGGAACAGTAACACTCTGAGGGGTATTATATTATGGGTATGTGCAAGGCACAAGAATTTGATTGGAATTATATGTCTTTGTCAGGAGAAAGCGGGCTGGGATGGGGGATGCTGCAGCACATAGAAAGTAGGAAGACGTACAGAACTAAAATGTACTTATATTGTACAGCGGAGAGAACAGACATCAAGCAAAATTACTGACGTATATACCGCCTGTCAGACAACGCCATCTTGGATCTTATAAGAGGGTTTTGCTTTTACTCTATATAGTTAAATCTTGCATGATAGAAATTTGCAATTCTCTCGACTGTAAGATGAAACTCAAAAGACTTTTAGTTTTGTCTTCCATTTCAAACAAGCGGTATATACAAAGACATCTCAGATGTTATATAAAGCTTCTAAATACATACATATATAGTTTTTCCCAGAATAATATAGAGTTATGGCCTTTATCAATTCCAATAAATCCTAATTACAATTATAGAATTAAGAATTATATATACTTAATATTTAAAAAAGTTCTTATTATACTCGTATTGTTGTACCGCAGATGATTCTTTTTCTTGATACTTGCCAATATTTCCCTATTCAAAAACAGTCAAAACCTATTATATCTAAAATAAAATTATTAAAATTAAATTAAAATACTCGTATAGAATTCTTACATGTATACTTGTACAAAAAAAAAAATTGTTAAAAATAATATTCAATGTACGGTTTTATATAAAATTTTACTAAGGTCTATTCATTTAGGGAAGAAAAAAGTGTGATTGGTCAGCTTCCATGTGATTTAATTTTTTAAATTTGATTGGTCGAAAGTAAGGTTAGAAGGTGGCAAATGTACACAATTATTGGATTATTTTGAAAAACGTCATAATTCAAGATGGACGATTTTTCTTCCCTATCTGAATCGAATATAGAAATATTCCGAAAACATAGTTACCTAAGTTTGGAACACTATTCCTGTTCATCTATTGGTTTCAGAAAGTAATAAATCAATTTACAGTTTTACAGCCTGACCAGCAAGCTTATTTCGCTAATACTATAATAACTATAGTTGTGTGATTCATATTTTGAAGAATTTTAAAAAACAAATTTCTTTTGACTTACATATGTACCTAACCTATGTATAAATATTTCTACATTATTGTTATTTTTATCATACGTTATATATGTATTTTAGTTTTATTGTGAATGCGTTCAGTGAAACAGATGGTGCGCAACAGTGCCTTATCAAAATATTTGTTAATAACAGACTAAGTAGGTTCATGTATTATACCTATGTATTTACTTAATATGTATTGAAACCGATCAACGAAAATGTATTACCACATATTCCATTTAATATAATAATAATAACTTTTCATTCTGTTATGCATATAGGTACCTATAATATTTGATTTAAATTTTCATCCCTTCAAAACAATTTTTTTATTTATGGCACGTACAGGTAATCAAAGTTGTAACTTCATATTATTGTGAGAAAAACTATAGGCACACAAATCTATTTAAAGAGAGTACACAGTAGAATTTGGCCATCATGATAAATGTAAAAAATTGCAGGGGTGACTTGATGAATTCATTCTCCTCCCCCAATACTAATGGCGGCCTTGATTTAGAACTAGCGAGCCATTATGGCGTTGAATTAATCTTTGGAAATTCATTTTTAGATAAAAGGTATACTAGGCAGACTATTAGGCTATATCTACATTCGTGTCACTATTTTCTTAGCATTTTCCCCTCATTCCAGCATCCACTTGCTGACGTTCATCAGAAATGAAAGCCCGAATAGAAATTCATCTAAGAACTCATGTCAGCTGTGGTGGCTGGGATGCACACACACTAACACGACCAGCACCCGCAGTGGGTGGCAACTTGAGAAGGTGGTTAAGACAGTGGAGCATCGTACAGGAAGTGAAACAAAGGATCGCGGTAAATATACTGTACGCCCTCATTGGCTGTCGTTAATAACTGGTAAGACTAAGGAGACGGCTGAATTAATGAGCTTCACTTTATACATTGAACACACTACCAGAACATACATTTGAGCTGACAGAAATGTGACAGCTCATAGTTATTGGTAAATGTAATGTGTGTCTGTCTCTCTGCATGTTTATGTTAGTTTTCCTCTTTCTCATCTTCTCTCTGATTGTTTAACATTCAAAAGACATTTTCAATATTACAATTTCAAGTGTGTACATACGTTTCTTGATGTTTTCATGATTATACAATGGAAATTCTGTTTTATGTTTTGTTACACACAATACAGACGCTTTTAGGTATTTATTTGAAGTTTCGTAACGAAATGTAGGTATATAAAAGCTAGGTGAAAATGTATATTGTAATTTGTAATTGAATTGTCAAGTTTATGTAATATAATAAGATACCTGAACGCGAGACAGATGAAATACAATAAATGTAACTTCAAGAAATGTATGAAAGCCTCAGCTCCTCAAACAACTTCATTTAAGTGCTACACACAATAAGATTATTCATAACTTTTGACAACTTTTATTCTATCTAAGTAAGTCTGTTCTGGATAAGACATAAAGTCTTTTGTCATAACTTTTTTTACCCATATTATATGTATTTAGTTTAATTATAACTATATTGGATAAACGTACAAACCTGAATAGTAATTTCATCCTGAAAACTTTTAAATTTAACTCATTATTTTTGTATCTACCTGTTTCAAATTTATTTCGTATTGTACGAAATATTCCATTATTCTTTATTTTGTGAAGATAATATACTGAAACAATGTTTAGAACACCACCAATTGATTTTTTTTATATAATTTTTTCCAATATACATATTATACAATATAACTAAAAACCAAAGAGTTTAACTAGAAAAAACTATTAGGTAGTGTTAAATTTCTTATAAATATGTATTAGCTTATTTATTAATTTTATACTTCTACGGCCGGTGGATGTAATAAAATGTAATTGGTATACTGTTTTAAAAATATTCATCATTGTGAAGACGTAAATAGCAGGAAATAGTTAGACATTTTGATTGGTATATTAACTATGAATTAACATCTTCGTCCCATTCAATCGAATGTCGAGTAATGAGACCAATAAGGCATTAAATGTAAATGTATTCAGTTTGTTCTTTGTTAAAGTTAAGAACACATCATATAAGTAAATCATAATCCTATTATAAATAATTGTTTTCAGACAATATAATGTTAGAATTGTTAAACTAAATAATTTTATTAATCAATTAATTATGCGGAATTATTCATTTAATTAGCCAATTAATTAGGTATATAATATAGTATTTACTTGTTCATCCGTACCTATACATTGAATTTCCAACTGAATGAACAATACACTGAATATTTTCTGGAGAGAAAAATATTATATTATTAAGATGCTATATACTTACTGCTTAGTATTACCAAGTATGTATTACGTAATTTTTCGGGAAATTATAATTTTGGAAAAAATAGATTAGACTTAAAAACTATTGACAATAATAATTAATACGGATATCAAATATGGTATCAAAATTTCATGAATCCAAGTAGTACTTGGTTGAAAATAGCTTATCATTATTCCAAACAAACTTTGTTATAAATCAATTCATTAGATAATCATCCCTAAATATACATACATATCTCTTATATATGTATATATGTATATAATTATAGGTATACCTATACATATTATATATTCATATAAATATATATTTGTATATTATATTGGATACATATATGTAAACAATTCCATTTAAGTACTTAAAACATTAATGAAAATATAATTATTTTAAATTACATGTAATGATTTTTTTTAATCAAAATGTTAGGATAAAATTCGTTTATTTTGAATCTGCAATATTACAAAACGAACATTCAGGGATATTTCGCATATAATAAAAGGAATCTACTTATCCTAAGTGTAAGTCGTATCACAGTTTATAGGGTTATATTCAACTGTTCGAGCTTTCTAGTTAAGATGGAGCTATACACTACTTTCAAGCTCGTTTTTTAAAGCTCAATCTTCTCTTTTGCATTTTACAAAGAAATTTTGTTAAATGTTTATTTATATAAAATTTTATTTGAAAAATAACTTGTAGGTATCAATAAAAATTGGCTCCTCAAACGGATTATTTGAGTTTGAATTAAAATTGTGTACCTAGTTCAATTAAGTTCTCTTAATTTTCTTTTAATTTACGAATAGGTATATAAAAAGTTTTCGGGATAACATGAAATTCATAACATTTCTTTTTGTTTTTCCTCTTGGAGGAAATGTATACAGTTTCTGCATGATTAGTCCATAATATTCGACGGATTACGGGTGATATATTTAATTATGTGTACAATTCTTGCGGTTAAAACTATTTCAACATATTAGGAACTCGATATCACCTACTAAATGTAAACAATAAATCGAACAGTCGATATAAGTGCGGCAGCAATTTTATGTCCTCGTTCTTTAATTATCTAACAAGGGGGTCGAGACAGTGATGAAAGATATGCTTCGCAGATGAGAACCCATTCGATGTTGATGCAAATTCCTTGTAAGCGTTTTGGTAAAATTCGTTTACGCGATCAAATTCCATAAATATTTAAAGTCCATACATTCGAGGGCTTTATAAATTATTTCCAATTTTCTTCCAATAAATTTTTACAATAATAAGAAGTAGGTATGTAAAAATGAAAAAAACTTATCAGGCTTTGGAATTGCTGTAAAATGAACTGTAATCTTGGGTATTGTGAATCATTAACAATTGTGTGAAGGTATTTGCCGTAATCTTGGCGACAAATGAGGTATAAGAAGAGCGTATTTATATAGAATGAATATATGCACACACAGTAATTCGAGTTAACGAATCATTAAGCGGGACGAACTTTAACTGAAGATTAAATATAATAGTTAACGTAACTGAACTCTAATGTCACTCATCACTTAAACGTCACTTCCTTAATTATCACATTAAGTCGGATATGGGGTGGTGGAAGGACCCCCTACAGAAAATGTTTCTTCCACTCTACAAGTGCTCGCAACTGGCGTAAATTGAATATTGAACACTTAAATCCACACCTTAGGACTGACTAACTTGCAAATAAAGGTAAACATAATCGAATTTTTTCATCTTTATTGAAAAAAAGTTAATACATGTTTAAAAATAAAATAGACATACAAAAAGAAACGCTTAAACCTAATATATGAATGAAAATTACAAACTAAATTATAAAATTCTAGACAGTTGTGTATGTGTATTACAATTTCTTTTTCTATAACATAAAACTTAATGCTAACATATATTATAAAGGAAACTTAAATTTAAGTGGTTAACATGTCGAAAAAATGAACAAAAACTTAAAATTAAATTAGGGCTTAAAAGAAATTAAACTTAAATATAATTGGACAAAATTCGAGTGGTAGTTTGAAAATGTTTTTTCCAGAAATATAAAAATTGTTTGGAGGTTGGAGGTCATAAACAGTTATTACAAAATAATACAATTTTTTTCATGATGGTAGCAATTTTGTTGGGGAGGATTTTGGAATTGTAAAAATTTGTAAAAATAAATAACGATTTCTGGAATATTTTTTGAATTGTATTTTTACGAGAATGGTTTTTTAGGGGGAGTTTTCAAATATAATGATGGTAAAAAATGATACAGACCAATACGTGTTTCGTCTTTATTAAATTGATATTTAGATGTTTGTATTTTATTATAAATCGTAAAATGGTCTGTATTGACATTACAATTTTGTTTAGGGTTGTAGTTATAATTAAAATTTAAATTTCTATATATACATATATGTATGTATGGACGAATATAATATTAAATTTGTAAAATTTATTATACATGTGCAATTACAACAGCAATAATTATTGACAATATAACTTTAAATGCATCTATATTAATATAAATAATTTTATTTATTTTAATCAATTATGTATAATGTATGCACAAAAACTAACAATTTATTATATATGCGCAATAT
Source organism: Oryzaephilus surinamensis (assembly GCA_004796505.1). Classification (NCBI taxonomy): domain Eukaryota; kingdom Metazoa; phylum Arthropoda; class Insecta; order Coleoptera; family Silvanidae; genus Oryzaephilus; species Oryzaephilus surinamensis. The sequence goes on from SSSI01010169.1 coordinate 7,823, forward strand.
AATAATACAATAATGCATGTACCTAGTATTTTTCACTAAAATAAATAACAACACAATTAAAATTTAATTATTATCAATATTGAATATACCAAATATATACGAAAAAAATATGCCCGTCGAAAAATAAACATCAACGCATTTATATGAAAGATAATAAACGTTTTTTAACTACTTGTTAAAAAATGAGGGGGATGAAAAAATGTGCGAAATAAACAAGCCAACATGAAATAAAAAAGAACGCTAATCTACTTTTTAATTTCATTAACATCCTTTTTTACATAAACCGCTGACGATCCATTCAAACAGATTTTTTTTACAAATCAGTGTTAAAAGAGTAATTTATCTTGCAGAAAAAAGCACCCTCGAGGCCACACTTGTTGCTTCAGAAAAAAAACATACACACGAACCGGGGGAAAAATGCCAACAACGTCGACAATTTTCTCTCATTTACAAATGCTTTTAAAAACAACCCTTGAACGCGGAAAAAAAAGGGCTCCTGAAAAATCGGAAAAGGGAAACAAATTTTGATGTAAATGTTGGACAGTATTGTTAACGAAAAATGTACTAAATTTAACAAATTTTCTTCCATGTTCACAATTAGCTTATAGAGGTTTTTAAATTGAAATTACGAGGTTTTAGTCAATTAAGCGCGAAATTATTTTTTTTGAAAATGGGGGATCTAATTGCGGCCGTGTAAATGGGATCTTTTTTTATGTTTGTTCAGTAGATATGTTTTGAAATGGACTTTTTATCATTTATATACTGTTATAACATTAATATCCTGCTTGATAAATTGAAAATAAAAAAGCTAACATATAATTTATGCTGATTGGTTTATTATTGATTTAACCCTATATAACATGTACATTTTATTTGCATTTTAATTAAAATTCCTATAGTATATATGTATTTATTTATAGTAGAAAATACTTTTGAAACTATTAATTTTTTCTTGAATTAAAAATAATATATGTATAATATGAAATGTTCGACTGTTTATTTCGAAATAAATGAATTTCTTCATTGGTTAGTTTATTTTGTTTTAGTTTACTTGCAATGTATTAAATTTCATAAAATCCCCTACGTAGGTATGTATATAGCTCAGGGTAGGGTTGAAATTTAAGATTCATAGAATTAAAGATGAGAAAATGTATTATTCATCTCGCGTGCCTTGGAAAAGCTAAGATAAATGAACGTATACAGAATCAACAAAGTATACTGCATACAACACTCACTTCTATGCTTATATACTGACTAATAAGAAATTTAATATGCAGTCTTATAGGTAGGTATAATTTAAAGAAATATGACATGTGCATACAGAAAGGACTTAACAACGTATGACAAACTTTGATTTTTCAATGCAGCGAATAAAACGATGAAAGCCAGTAAGTTATATTAGCGTGGATGCTGAAAATGTATATTTGTTTAAAATATTTAATAAAACAATGAAATGTTATATATCGATCTGAATGTCTTTTGAATACGTGTTTTTGAAGAATTGTTGAATTTGTTCTTGAATACATCGTCACATTAATCAAAATTTATTGCATATATTTTTGGTCGATTGTTCTATAATTTAAATTGCAGGAAATTTTCAATCTATTCCTATATAATACGTCTTGAAAGTGCCTACCTATACTATAGCGGTTTATTATTACGAGTTGGAAATTATTATAAATTGTAATTTGTTAAGGTTAGGAAACATACATTTTCTAGTTAGAAATCAGTGCAGAAATTAATGGGGCATTTAAGCAATTTAACTTATGAATTATGTGTGAGGGGTAAGGTTTTCTTACGTGAAATATGAAATTGTTGTTATAAAAGGGTTTCAAACATGTAGGGTGGAATTTGTGAAATTTCTAACTTTATATGTATACATTATTTCTGCACATATATGTAAAGAAAATTTTATAAAGAGTTTGCTATAAATATTTTATACGTTGATGTAATTCATGATCATATAATACTGTTTTGGTAAAGGTCAAAAATGTACTGAAAAGCTCGGAATATTATCGAAATTGTTTCCAGATGATTCAATTTTTAATGAAAAACAACTACATACATACACGTCGATTTTTATACAAAATAGTCAAAATTGGAATCGTCGTAATACAAACGCGAAAAAAAATTTTTTATGAAAAATATAAAAAAATCATTTTGAAAAAAATTGAAAAAATTTTGAAAAAATCATTTTTTTTTTCCATCATTATACGAATTTTTTTGTTGTTCCCCTGACGCACTCTTCCCCTCACTACTGACAGACGAAGGGTAAGAGAGAAAAGCCAACTCACATATTCTTAAAGGGGGTAGCTAAATCATTGATTTCTTATATGAAGCCACTCCCTTAGCTGCTGCTGCTGCTCTATCCAACCCCTCCTTGAAATCCCTTACCCCCTCGTCCTGTAGCTAGATTTTCGTCCTCAGCTTGTTCTTACTTCCCCTATTACACATGCATTCGGTCCAGGATGCCTATGTAAAAGGATGTATAGAAGAAAGATAGGTGAACGTGAACGAGGTAAGTCTCTGGATGTATTCCCCGACATCCCCTCTAGGTTTGTTGAGGTTTTCTGTTGCCTTTTGAAAATTTTCTTGCTATTGGCAGTGGGGAGATCTACCCATCCACTTCTGAAAAATGTTTTTCCATTACTTTTCAATCAATAATTTTGCCAAGTACATTTTTTCAGTTGATTTTAAAAAAATGTTTACTGGTCCAGAAGAATGGAAAATTCTCATAATAAAGTAATATAAATTTGTTGTGTCCAATAATGCGTATGTGTACATGTGTTCATGCAAATTGACACAATTGTATTTAAATTGAACGTCTTATATACATACCTACTGTTTAGGAAACATGATATGTTTTTTGAATTCTTTTATATCATCGGTGCAGATGTGTTTGGTATCGTGTAAAACTTGACAGGACTTAGCTGTTCTACCTGTTCTAAATGTCAGTAAAATTAATAGCCTTTTGTTTCCGTTGAATTTTGATATTTTGGATATATCTTCTTTATAATCACTATTTTCTTTATATGTTTCAAAGTGTTTCCATGTAGTGTGAATTTTATTTTATTCTTAGTTCCATATTATGGGTGCCGGAGTTTTACAGTTTCTCATGCATATATGTTACTTTTTCGGACAGGTATTTTTTCTAGATTATCTGTGGAAGAAAAGAAATTGTTTTTGTTAAATTTAAAATTCTAATCGAAAATGTTTTGACTTCAAATTTATTTCTGAATGAATTGCATAATTTTAAATTTATGTAAGGCATTATTTATCTTTCAAATTTATGTGAAAAATCATTGGAAGTATGAATTTTTTATGAATCTAGGATTGACTGTGTGCTGTGTGTAGTAAATGATTTTTTGAAGTTATAAGTATTTGCACCTGAAATTTCTATTGTCATGAAATTTTCTTGGATAACAGAATCGAATCTTGTAAAATGTTGTGTTTCGTTTTAAGTGAATATAATTTAGATGTACCTTGTAATTAAATTCTGAATTATGTAAGTGTACTTATTTTTATTGGAAGATAGGTTAGATAGGTTTGTTTTTGTTAAAAGTTTAATGAAATCTAGAACATCCACTAAGTAATAATATGTAAATTATTTAGTAAAAACGTTTTTGAAGACGATGAAAGGTTGATTCATTCATTAATTTAGATCCCCTTAAAACACGATTTTCGTTATTTAAAATTTTGGGATTTTAGTTTTATTTACTGAACTCCTTGTATTTTATCAACTATAAAAGATTGTTTAGACTAAATATGACCTCAAGTTATAATTTGAATGAATAAAGTGTTTTGAATTTGTTAATTAAAGGACAATTATTTTTAAAATGTTTTTGATTCATTGTTGATGAAACGTATCTATAAAAAGTAATTCATTATCCTTCGTAACCATTGACATGTCTATTTTATTTCTTTAGATTGTATTTTTGTATTGATAATGATATGAATATGCATTGAATTTGAAAGTGTATTATACATAGGTTGGTTTAGATTGATTTAAAAAAATGTTATTGTCTAAAATCAGGAATTTAAAATAATAAATCGATTTAGTACCTCGTTTATAACAAATGATGGAATCGACAAAAATGTTTTCATTATTTTTCAAAAACTTTCTTTTATTTCTTATTTAAGTTTGAAAAATGTAGCTTTGGTATGCCTGCCTTTATTTTCACTACAATTAATATAATACATGTATATTTTTATTTAATTAACTTAAATCTAATTAAAAACACAGCCAAGTTTTTTTTGACAAAAAAAAAAAACATAATGGAAAGTACATTAAATAACTACTAAAATTGGTTTTGATAGATTTCATTTCCATTAATTCCATTGTATTTAAATTTTAAATTCATATATTAATGTAAAGTTACTTTTGCTGTTATAGTCTAAATTGAATAAATTTCCTCATAAAAACCTTTTGTACTTTTTCTCACGCCAGATTTTACACTAATTAATTAACTACGATTAATATAAAAATAAAATAATAAATTGTTTATTTAATTTCTATTTTTCAAAACACTTTTGATCCATGTACATTTAAATAATTCAGAATTAATGTGGTGAACTGTATATTTCTCATTTATTTACACACATAAGTTCAAGTACTTCAAGTACATATTTAATATTTAAATATTATTTTTATTTAAATTACAAAATAATAAAATTTGTATAAACTAATTTGACTTTCCGACAAAAAAAGCTCCAAATAAAAGAAACGAAATAATGCCTTACCAATTTGTATATTCTTTTGAATAAATGAATGGAGCTTTTTTTCCAAGAAGTTAAAATAAACCAAATTCTTGTCTAAATGAATAAGATTCCTGGTAGTTGCCAAATGTTTGACGTTTTGATGTGCATGTGAATGGACGCTTCCGTCGGAAGGAGTCGTTGATTGAATGAGTGAGTCCGATTCACAACATGGTCAATTTAGACGCCTTTGGTGATGGTGATTGAAGATGGAGGGGACGTGAGTCGTCAGGGGTCTGAAATAATGATTAAATAACACAAATTAGTAAAAAAGTCACAAATTAACCATGAAATCCATATTATGACATATAGTTATACACAACGTACCTAAATATAATTTTTTTTTTAATTTTGTTATCTATATTGCGGTTAACATTGTTATTGATTTTGCATTTGTTGTTTAATATTCATATTTCTCGCCCCACAAAATATATAAATCTTAAATCGTACATGTTCGTGCCGCAATTTTGATTTTATTATTCGTATCTGTTGTTCATATAACTATGTAGAAACTGTCTAAAGTAGAAATTCCTATTCGGGAACTATTTCAGGTAATAATATATTTTATTTGGTCATATTCATGCAGTTCCACCACCTTATCAGTTCAGCATTCCCTCGGGTATTTAAATTGGAAGACGTGCGCTCGCGTTTCTACCATACAGAGATAACGTCAAGTGTTCCTATTACTCTCTTAGGGACTTTAGTTAAGATGATGTTGAACGCGCGCTATATTATTTGGATACACTAGGTGTTTTTGGACCGCATTATTACCATTAATCAAAACAATAGTAATGATAATGGATTGTTTTTGTTAAATAATGTACGTATTGTTTGTATTTGTTTAGTCACTGTTAACAAGTTGATAAAACTATAGCCAATATGACCATTAATTATAATTCCAAATTCAATGAAAACAAATCAAATGAAAAAAATATCCATAAAAAAACAATTCGTATATTACAATAACAATCAAATAATTATTAGTTGCTGTATTGTGAAAAAATAAAAAAAAAATGAAAAAAAAATATTTTTTTAAAAAATCACCCTGTATATCGTCCGTCATTAAATATTCTGTGTTTTTCTTTTCTTCCAACAAAACCTTCCTTATTTATCTCTTGAAGTTTGTTCCCTCATTTCTAACTTTAACCAACCCGGGGTTTAAAATCACCCTCTTTACATTCGCATGGAATGGCACAGGAATAACACCCTTAGATTGCCTATGCATGCAGTAAAGTTTTCTTTAAAAGCTCGCATTCATACACACACACCACGGGCCCAAACTAAAACCCAACACAAATATATCCCTCTCTAGAAAACTGAACCCTCATCCTAAGTATAGACCTTAGATTTTATTTAAGAATTTCGCCCTTATTTGGATTTGTATAAGGACTATATTTCGCTGATTTTTGTATCAAAATGGCGCAGTATTTAATGTAGGGAAAGTAATTCCAATTTGAATTTCTCAGTGTAGATTTCAGATTTTAGTTATGTTTAAGTTTAAGGAGGATTTTATAGGTCTATAATTGCCTTCAGCTAGGAGAAAATTAAATTGGGAAAATGGGGAAAATGTTTTATTACGTACTATATATACATACGTGTGTGTGTATATATATATAATGTATGTGTGTTTAACTTATTTTATGTTTGTTAGAATTACATACATTTACTTGAGATTTATTTTCAAGTCACTCGAATATATATGTATAATTAAAATATAGAATGCATATTCAAATGCAAACTATAAAATGTTTATTTCTCATTTAAGTTACACATATACCTACATATATGTATATGACTGTACTACAATATAAATAATATAATACAATAACATTAGAATCCTCTGTAACTTTTCTAGTCCAAAAGTAAGTTCTTCCAGTAAGCTGATGAAAAACAAGCCGTTCCACAGCTTGTTGACTTATATATTATAGTGTATTGTTTATATGTGGGTAGCAGTTGAATTTATGAGCTGCTGCCGAATAGTAATAATGGCAAAGTTTTCGTATTTTTTTTCTCTAATATTATTCAGTGTGTACTGTGTGTGTGCTGTAATAAAACCAAAATTAATGCTTGGATGAGTCTGGCTTGAACAACATCCATCATTTACGATATGAATAAGTAAAACTCGCGTAAAACTTAGAAACTCATGATACTCAAATTTTAATTAGTTTTGAGCTTGAGTTTAAGTTGATGTTCTAGCAAACTTTGCTAATATTAAAACGGAAATTAAAAGATAAGAAAATAACGAGGTTCACCATTTGCGAAATCACGATGTCGTTTTGAATACTCTCCGTGCACTGTGTAATGTTTTTGACATCTTTAGAAATTCCTTTGATTTGGACCCAGGCCCCATTCCTAAGTATTTACTTGCCTAAACGAGTTTATTCTGATATAAATATACCAACACATATATATTTAATACAGATGAAAATTATGCTTTCAAAAAGTTTCATTATCTGATTGTCCAACTTAATTCGATAATTCAATTTTGAAAAGTTTTGTATATAATTTCATTGTGAGACACGTAACATGAAAATTGATTTAAAACTGTTATAACAATGAATTATTCACAAATTTATTGTTTTCCATAACAATAATAATATACGTATATATACATGTATATAATGTGTGTCTGTATGTGCGTAATAGAAAGTCGCATAATAATATTCCTTTATAAATTATTATGTCTTGTTAAACAGAAAGACGCTACTGTAGAAGTAAACGAATAGAATTGACGACTACCTCTATATATTCGTAACTAAATAAATGAGTTTGGCTTTGATGAATAAGGCTCAAGGAAAGTGCTTTGTTTCAAAGATTAATTTAGTAATGTATCCATTCGTCTTTGTTTTCATTAGGCCTGGTCCTTTTAAAGGTATATAGAAATGTGACAACTTGCAGCCTATATAAGACTAATATACTTTATACGAGTTCGATTCTTAAAAATATATTATTAATAGGATATTGTAGAATTTGAATTTAATTTATCCTTTGTCGCAAAACAACTTCAAAACTATTGGGATCTTCTTAATTCAAATCACGCAGCAGAAAAAAAAACTGATAAGAATACAAATGGACGTATTTGTGATGATTTCAATGTAAATAAAAATCAACCCAAAAACTAATAATATAGTTTAATAACAAAGAATTGTAGAAATTTATAAATAATGTAAAAAAAATCCCATCATTACCATTCTCCTGCGTTGGTGTTACATTTCTATTCATTTTGATGACAATTACAATCTCAGAATAAAAAATAAATTGAACAAAAAGTACATATAGTAGTCGCAATTAAAAATTGCCTCTGAAGCAATAAAAGTGAAAAATTATTTACCTATTACTTTTGTAAAAAGTCAATATAAATGAATAGAAATAGTAATGTAGTAATATAAGTAAATGTTTTGAGAGAGAAAATATTGTAAAATTCATAAAACTACTTTAAAACCGAATATTGCTTATTCAAGGGTTAAACGCCATCAAGTACACATTTAGATCCTAAGAAATTCTTTAGAAATAGTAAACAGTCCGTCTGGTAACTCGACCTTAAATATGTATACACGAAATGTATAATTATTAACTATGTCGTAACTATCATGGTATGTAATGTACGTATATAGGAGTAATTTTATAATACATATAATATTGCGAATTACAATAAAAACGTCATAAATTATGTTGGCAGCAAGTTTGGTGGTTTTTGTGTGATGGCATGAACTTTAATAATATTTTGGAAAATCAGCAGAACGTATATATGAAAAATGTTTGCACCCCCGTCTTGTGACAGTTTAATATAAATGACGAATATTTCCATATACAGCACAGTTTAGCAGTCGAAAGACAAGACGAACTTCCACCTCCAGCACTAGCGGCATAATTTTCTTAGTTTTGGGAAAGTTAAAGGAGTGTAATTTTACTTTGAGCAACACTTAATATGATCGCACAACGTAGTCTTGCTTAGAAAATATGTTGGGAAATAAACATTAGACTTTCCTTAAAATTTACGTCCGACTACTTTTACAATGAAATGCATGGAAGCAAAATACAGAGCCAAAATGGCGGTCCCCATCTATCTTATTTTAACTGTTCTTCATGTTGATAAGTTTTA
>SSSI01010170.1:0-55584 GCA_004796505.1 Oryzaephilus surinamensis
AAATTGAAGGGTTAGTATATATGCGTGTGTCAACAAAACCTTTGAAGTAAGCTTTTTACCTGCTTTACTTTACACTTACAGTTTACAGTGCATTTTATTTTCATATGTATCGAATAGTCAGTGGTATTGTATTCGATGATATTAGAATTCAGTTCAGCCCAGTTTGAAGGTTTGAAGTAGTGCTGTTAACCGTGGCCGGTTAAACGGTTAACCGACTAAAATTTTCTTATTTACTATCGGTTAAATTTTTTACTTTAACCGGTTAACCGGTGTTTGACCGATTTTCGGTCATATACGGTTAAATTTGATCGGTCAAATTTAGTCGGTTAAATTTTAATCGGTGAACTTTTAGCCGGTTAAATTTTAATCGGTTAATTCTCTATTCTTTGCATTTGATTATAGTTAAATTTTAGTAAACTAAATTTAATTAAGCTGAATTATTTTGATATCAAAGTATTTCAACTTAAATCAAATACATATATAAAATAAACCAAATATTTTGGTTTTATTGCAATAAATTATAAGCACCTGTACAGCAAGAAAATGGAATAATATATATCTTATAAAAAAAAGCACAAAATACATGAGACTTACGAGTATACATAATACATAATAATAATAATAATACTAAACTACTAAAATAACTAAGTATAAAATTAATATGAACAATTTTTTTCAACAATATAGTATATTATAATTTATTATGGTGTAAATATTATTTAATAATAAATATTTAATAATAGTTTCGGTCCGGTTACGAATATGTGAAACCGGTTAAATTATCTGTTACTCGGTCAAACTCAGTTTTTAATCGATCAACCAATTTTTGACCGGTTAAAAATATGACTATCGGTTAACCGGTTAATTCGGTTACGGTCAAATTTATTACTTGACCGGTTACGATCATTATTCTCCTAAGTTGACAGCACTAATTTAAAATAATAGTGTATTTGGCCACAATTACATCACCTTGATTTTACGACCTGTTTTCAGAATTTTATGACCGGTAAACGAAATTTTCAAGTAAACAACATTTTTATACAATGCGTTTGTGTGTTAAAAACGTTAATTATATTGATTATATGTTGTGTGTGATCAAAATGATTTTCGATTCGATTTAAAATCATTAAGTCAATGTCAAAGTAATTGTAATTTACTCTTGCTTCTCAAAATCCATTTCAACATTTTTTCTATTTAATAAAATTTTAATCTATTTACTATAAAATCGATTATTTATAATTACAGTGTGAAGAAATCATAATACTTATCTTTCTTTTGGATATTAATCATGATAAATGGTATCCAAGAAATACGTTTTTATGATCTGGCAGTGAACTATTTCTTAGTTTGTTTAATATCGAGAACTAAACGTTACTGTGATTGGATTAGTTTCTCAAAAATTCGCTTAAAACTACATTACTGAATGATAAAATTTTATAGTCTGTGTATATAACACTAAATTATAAACACACATGTATAGAGAACGAAAAAAACTGTATTTTTTCCTGTAATACAACCAAAACGAATAAATATTGCTTCTAAAATGTAATAGTTAATTTTTTTGTTTTTCATTTAAAAAAGTCGTGCGAAAATGATTTACAACAATAGTGTAAAATATCATTGGCCAATTTTTTATAATAATGCTCACCATATGGTGTATTCTTGAGGGTTAAACAATGACTGAAACCTTAACACTAAAAGATTTTAAACCGGAAATTTTCAAGGATAATATTAAATCATATATTAGTTATTTATTTAAATATTAAAATTTTATATTTATGTGGAAAATTAATGTGATAACAAAATGGTGTGTGAAACAGTATTGGATAATATTGAAAACAATAATAATTCAAAGAAAGATAAAAGAATTGCTGATGAGGACCGAATTGAAGAAACTTGTTTAGATAATAATGGCGAGTAAGTAAATTTTCATGTAAAAAATGAACAAGAAGTGAAATCTTATTAGACTTGAGATGAAATCATTAAGTGCACTAGGTGGCAGTGTTATCTTTCTTTTTGTTATCTTTTCACTATGCAGTTTTATGCTGTATAAAAAAATTATTAAGATATATATTCGACGAATAGCAATGAAAATATTTATTTTACTAATATATGTTAATTACACAAAGAACTTTGAAAATGTATGAGAAACTAATTAGTGTCTGTTTGATGAGAAATTTATTAACTAGTTAAAAAATTTAAACTTCTGCTATATTTTTGTAGTAAAACTTTAATTTTTGTTTCGTAATATTATGAAAATATAACAATTTTAGTTGGTAATGAAAGAATGTGGTTTTGTATTTTTTAAAACCTTAAAAAAATAATTAAACGTCTTCCTGTTAAAGCCACAATGAGATTACATGCGGGTTCTTGTTAACTGATGGTTAAAAATATAATTTTTAGTCGCACTTTCTTTCAAATATAAAAATTAAAACACAAATAAACTAACAATTCCACTTCTCTCAATTTGAACTGAAAATTCTAGTCATAAAAATAAGAATCTTCTTTAGTTTTAAAAAATTGATAACTTTTCAAAAAAGCTTCAACCAAAACAGAGCTTTTCCGCATCTTCTTCGTTATTAACAGTATCAGTACTAATTTGTTGTTGTTCCAAACTTGACAATAATTTTAAAAAAAACTAGGTTTTTTAATTATCCAACTGTAACGTTAACATTGTGGTTGAAATTTTTCTGTTTTGTCGGAATTGTCGGTGTTTATAAAGTTCTTTTCATATAAAATGTGTTGTTGGCTGCTTGCTGACAAGGTAACAAAACGATAAACATTTTACCCAATCCATTCCAACAACTCATTCAGTTTGTGTTGGCGACTTAACAGCAAAGACCGTATCTTTATACTTTGTCATCGTTCCAATTTTATAATATATTATTAAAATATAAATTTTCCATATTTCCTAGTGAATTTCAGTTACCAATTAAAGTTCAACAATATCGTACATTGTTTTCTTGTATTGTTAAATATATTTAACTTCTTTTTATACAGTTTGGTGAAATTATTCAGTACATGTGCACCTGTTTGAGTACAACTGTTTGCATAAATAAGAACGGTACCAAAAGTACCAAAAAAAGAAAATTGTTTTACCGCCAAAAAATTGCACTCGAAAATTCCAATTTTGAAATTCGCATTTGTAAAACGTTTTATGGAAGTTTTTCAACTATGATTAGTTGATAAATACAGAAAATTGCTAGGTAAGCATAAATAAACAAGGTCAAATATTTTATATTGTGCTACTTAATATTTTATATATGTTTCCTAAAAATATACCTTTACCTAAGATAAATCATCAACATTCGATATGGCTTCAAAAGTTATCGTTCAAATGAAAATATTTGTGAATTGTATGATATTGCGTTATTAATTTGAAAATTTTGAATACGTTTCATTTTAAACCACTCTTTTTTTCATATACATAATTGTTTCGCTTCGACGACCAGCTAATAATTATATGTGTATTTATTTTTATAAACGTTAGCTATTTTGGCATACAAAACTATATAGACATACAAGAATTCTTTTATCTTTTAAAAACACATAATATTATCATGCCATTCTTAAAAATAACTATAATACGATGTAATTTAATAAACCTTTTTGGTTTTCCTTTATATATTCAGGTACTATTTAGTCATCATTGAAAAATGTACATATGGCTTCTGGCGATAAAAGTCCAATGGATATCAGTATCGATTATTTAATATTGGTAATTAACTAGAATAAAATGTAATATATAATTTTTTGAATAAATGAATTCAAGAAAAGGTCAAAATTGAATAAATGCACAAAAAATTTCACTTTATAAAGAAATAATTTATGACATTGTCACATTGTAAAGAAAATGCAGTTGAAACCCATAAACAACAATTTATCTCGAATAGATGCTATTATATAAATGATGTTTACAATTTTTTAGTCAATGGACCTTTCATACATGTAATAACCTGCATGTTATTATTTAAATTTTAATGACGACAAAATGGATTAGTTTATATATATTTTGTAGTTTAAACGTTTTAAACATATAATTTTATTTACTTACACAAAATCATTAGCATAAACATACATTAAGTACATATTTAGCTAATTTTGTTGTTTACAACGTTTATATTTATGGTGTCAGGTGGCTACTGTGTCTAGTAAAGTGCAAAAATTGTATATTTTTATTTCAATTATAAATATTAATTAGTTTAATAAAATAGAAAGTTCGAAGAAGTAATTTACCACACAAATTTTTTGATATGATTGTTTTTCCCATGAATCATAACAGATAAAAGACATAGTTTCTAATAACCCATTATAATTCTTGGTATATAATAAAGTTTCTTTAACTTAATTATCGATCTTGTTTATATATAAATCTAGAAACGACTATTAATAAAGTTATCCAAACAAGTTGTTCAATAATTGTTTATAATAAGATGAACATCAATGAAGGCTCCTTCCCCTTTTTAAAATAATGAATTAAATGAAATCAGTTTCAATTGAAATTAATTGTTATTTTATTTATATATACATATATATATATATATATATATGCTGAGAAAACATAAATAAATTCGAATAAAACTGCAAAAATAAGAATTAAAACAAACTGTTTGGATTGTTGCAATTAAAATTTAAATTAACAAACAAGTTTAATGATTGTATACGTCAAAAGAGATATAAAAGTTCAAAATTGTTAGGTACAACAGTCAGTAAAATAATATAATTTTAAATTTTTAATTTAGTTTGTTTACTATAAAAAAATTTTTTATTAAAATCGTTATTGATTTTAATAAAAGAACAATAATTTTTGTATAAATATGTGTTACTATTTTCTAGAATGGTATTAGAGCCAAAGTTTGTTGATTATGGAAGTATCCATCCAACAACAGATGTGCCTCAACTTCAACAGCACAATTCCTCTCATGCCTTATTAAGTCCCCGTTCTGTTCTTTCATTACCGCCACTAGACGACGAAGAACCACCACCGAATACATCCAACGGAACCAAAATGACGCAAGGTACCACCAAAAAAAAAGACGCTCAAAAATCGTTTGTTTTATCAAATCCGTTGTAGGCGACTTATACCAGAGACAGCCCTTGTTGCCCAATATGGGCAAAAATGATAAATGGTCACACAATTCACACAACTCCTCCGACAAAGAATATTATGAAGATGATGAAGATGATATTGTTGAAAAATCGATAAACGATAGAAGTAATGGTGTTATCAAAATCGATATGCCACCACCAATAAGAGAGGAGCCACGATTTCCTCAAGAAAGATGGAAAACATTATTAGCTGGAATCATAATGTGTTTTAATTTTATATTAACATTAACATCATTAAGTTTGGTCCATGAACGTGTGCCAGTTCAGAATAAACACGGTGATAAAATTGATCCCTTGCCTGATGTGTTCCTTGATAATGTGCCCGCCTATGATCGCGCATTAGATATATCCGAATATATTATTATAGTTTGTATGAATTCATGTTTAATTGCTATGATATTCCACAAACATAGGTAATAAATTTGCACAACAAATAAATAGTCGCTTCTAAAGTGTTTGTTTTACAGGTTTATAGTTTTCAGAAGAATTTTTTTAATAATGTCCTTATTATATATGTACCGAGCCATTACCATGTACGTAACTGTGTTACCAATGTCCAGTACGACATATCCATGTTCGCCAAAATCGAATGAAACCACACCATTACTGGTAGCTAAAAGAGTTGTACACCTTATGTCCGGTTTTGGATTATCAGTTAATGGAAAACACACATATTGTGGTGATTTTATCTACAGTGGACATACTGTTATTCTAGTTTTTAGTAATTTAATTATATCGGAATGTAAGAAAATATTTTTGTAAGAAAATTGATCATTTTAATTTATTTTTAAATGTTCCAACAGATACTCCTAAAAAATTCTATTTAGTTCATTGGTTTTATTGGATTTTGGGTGTAATTGGTGTTATTATGTTGGAATTATCACATGGACATTATAGTATAGATGTTATACTAGCTTATTATATTACTACAAGAATATTTTGGTCTTACCATACCTTAGCCAACAATGCCAATCTGAAGGTAGGTTCAAATATTCAATAAAATGTCAGTTTTTTTTATATGATTATAAATTTTTGTTAACAGCAACATTCACCGAATAATCTTTTGGGCCGTGAATGGTGGTTCGGTTTATTCCTATATTTTGAAGGTAACGTTGGTGGACCGTTACCAAGACAATTTAATTGGCCTTTGCCATGGCCGCGTCGATTTCACAAAAAGAGTCGTGCTAGTTAGTCCATTAAAAATTTGGTCAAAAATAGAAAACCACAACATACATATACCTAATTAATTAGAAAATAGATACGAGTGACTGATAAAGTGCAGTGGATTTAGAAAATCAAAAATACTAGGACTAAAACAGTGAAATTTGAACATATATAGAACCAAATCAAATTTATTTTTTAATATTTATATGTGATAAAAACAAAGTAATGTGTTAGCGCCTTGAATTGACTTAAGTCCTAGCTCTTTATATCTATGTACATATTTTTTAAAATGAAAATAAGCTATTTTTCCAATTTTATCTTTTAAATACAATTTTTATTAGATCTACATACAAGTATATTATAATTATAATATATTGTAATTGTTTTGTTCTTTTTCGATATTTTTTATAACAATTGTGATGCAAAAACGGGAGTATGGATTTGATAAAAATTAATTACATATCAAAAAGAAATGGTATATAAGATCAGTGCCAATTTCTGAAGAGAATATAAACGATCTTATTGACTGTACATTATGTGAAATACAAACACTCACAATAAAGTAATTTTGTCATTAGAAAAATGAATTTTACACCAAAATTGTAGTCACTATTGTTGTTAATTTTGTGATATTATAAAAAGAGATCTTTAACAGATAAAATCTATTTATTTTGTCTGCATATATTATACTGTAGCAGTTAGAAATATTCATATACTATGTTTTATATGGGACACATAATTGTAAATTGAAATGGAATTGAATTATTAAAAATGAATAGCTAATTGAATTTTTGCGTTTTTTAAACTTTAAACACATTTATTATTCAGAATGATATTGTTACTTGTTTAATTTATTTTGTAAATAGTTATAAAAAATGTAAAAGCTTTATGATTCTTGAAAAAACGTACTATTTTTATAATGATTACTTGCAAATTCTGTTTTGATGTTAAAGTTGCAAAATAATTGTTAAATATTTACAGAATCTCAATTACTTTGTCTTAGCAAAATGGAATTTACATTTTCTTTTAAGACGAAAACAATAATAACTAAATAGTTCCAATAAAAATTGTTTTTTATTTTTGTTATTTTATTTCTTCTCGGAATTCGAATATGTAATACCTTCTTTTATTGATGGATATTGAATAAAAAAAACTTTCGCAACATTCAAAAAAAGTGAAATCTACGCAAGCGTGTTCGAAAAAGCAATTATTGTACAGTGAAAGAATTTATTTGTGCGCAAAATATTTGCCTGACTAGTTAATAATTTATGTCTTATTAAAATAATTCGAAAATGAGTCAGACATCTGATACTTCTAGTGAAAATGAATTAAAAATAAATGGTAAGTTCCATAAAATCAATTGACAGAATGACGCACTTATTTTGAAATTTAAGAGGAGGAAAGGCGGAGAAAATTTGAAAAAATTTTTGAAGAACGAGAATTAAATATTTTTTCCTTAAAGGGTCTCCGTTTTATCCGATTCAATTCAAAGTACATCAAATTCGTCTTCACGCCATCAGAAATTGTGGACAATGTTGGAAGAAACACTAAATTTATAGTTACAGTATATTATTGGGAAAAATACAAGGCTTGGAATATTACAGGACGAAATATTTTGCCCCAGACATACAGAGACAAAATCTATGCTTTGTTTGGCTTGAAATATTTTGACGTGGATGATAGTAATATATGCGAAATAATTCATAATATTTATAACTACCTAGTAGATTGGTCGAAAAAGTATCATAAATTTTGCTATGATAAATATAAAGTCTGTTTTGAAAAATTTATAATAAACTAAGTAAGTGTTATATTAATAATTTTTACAGAGATACCTCGCAGAAGGCGATTATTTACTATTAGATGAAGATGATTATCAAATATTTTTGTCTGAAGAGGAAAGAGAAGAAATTCAAGAAAAAAGACGAAGAATTCAAAATAGAATGATTTCTCCTGAACGGAGAAGGCGAAATTCGCCTAACGTTTGACTTTTTCACAAATTTTTTTCTATACACTCAAATTTATTGATATACTTGTTAAAATTTTTATTACTTTATTAAATTTTGTACAAATTCTACAATTGTTGTAACTTCTGCCATTGCCCCTGCCCCCACATCCCCACAAATCAAAGTCTTTTCAATAACAGGAACTTCATGGTAACCCCAAGAGCGTAACTGGGATATTTGCTTGTCAGTAAGTGGGTGGTTGTACATTTTGGTGTTCATTGCCGGACAAAATATCAAAGATTTGGAAATTTCCCAAGCTCGTGCTGTACAAGTAAGAAGATTATCGCACAATCCCTGAAAACACCTATATTTAAAATTATTTTAAAATTAATTGTGTACATTTTTACGTTCGATATTTTGGCCAAAGTATTTGCATCTAAAGGAGCAATGAGAAAAATATCAGCCCATTTTGCCAACTCAATGTGTAAAACAGGATCACCTCTTTTCGTCCACGTATTCCACTCATCCAAATCCTCGTAAATTTCCACACTTTCCGGTATATCTTTGCTATCAAAGAAATGTTTAGCATGTTCAGTTACAACAACTCTAACTTGGTGACCATTTTTTAAAAAACTACTTAACAATAACGGCAACTTAATAGTGGCCACACTTCCAGTGCAGCCTAATAAAATTTTCACCATTTTAACTACTGTTTTTCGGTTTGTGAGAAACCTAATTTCGACCAGTCTTCTTTTGCCATTAAATTGTTGTCCATGCGACAACCTAAATACTCCTGAGCTTCTACACGACAAGCGGAATTATCGTTTTTATTACTGTGCAAACATTTCATGTACTTTATCATGAATGTTTTGCAAAGACCTTCGTGATCCAGTGGGAAGCTACCTTTATCTGGCGGTGTTGGGACGAAAACCTTTTGGCCAAATGTCATAGACGACATTTATTACAAGATTATATTGTACGTTTTGATTTTTCTTTATAAGTTTATTGAAAAAAAAATAAAAATGAATTCAATGAAGTGAATAGTAAGGTTAGAAATCGGAAAAAATGAACCAATCAAAACGTCAAATTTGAGCACAAGGTCGTGTAATACATCTACCAAGCCCCGTACTTGTGAACTACAGTAGAGATAAGACGTAATTTTGAAAAATTATGGAATTTGATAAAGCCTGTGTGTGTCATATGATAATAATGGCCCAGAATTAAAAAATTTTAAAAATTCTGTCATGTTTTTGTTGAACTAAAAGAAACAATACATTCTCTAAGTGTTGAAACTGTTTTTTATCTCTGAAAATGGTATATTCCACCTTATATGAGACATTGAGGTTAAATTTTGATAAATTTTTCTAAATAAACTTCTTGCAGTCGTATCAAGACGACGAAGGTGTATTCGATGGACATCCTGGCTCTTTCCCTAAAGATTTTGGATATGCTTTCGATGGCGATCAAGATGTGACACTGTCTTCTTCGGGTGAACAAAAACCAAGGATATTGTTGATGGGTTTAAGGAGGTACCCAACAGTTAAAACGCGCAAATATGAAGAACAGTATTAAGAGTTGTGTTTTAGGTCTGGTAAATCGTCTATACAGAAAGTAGTATTTCATAAAATGTCTCCGAACGAGACCCTTTTCTTGGAAAGTACAAATAAAATTGTGAAAGACGATATAAATAATTCTAGTTTTGTGCAATTTCAAATCTGGGACTTTCCTGGTCAAATTGACTTTTTCGATTCGTCTTTCGATTACGATATGATTTTCAGCGGATGTGGGGCCCTTGTTTTCGTTATTGATGCCCAAGTAGGACGCCAACAAACAATTTACGCAATTATTCATTAATTTGTTGACGAATTTTTAGGATGATTACACGGAAGCTTTAAATAAACTTAATTTAACAGTGACAAAAGCCTACAAATTAAATTCTAACATTAAGTTCGAGGTTTTCATCCACAAAGTGGACGGTTTAGGGGATGATTTTAAAATGGAATCACAGCGCGATATCCATCAGCGAGCAACTGACGATTTAACTGATGCTGGCTTCGATCAAATTCATCTAAGTTTTCATTTAACATCAATATACGATCATTCAATATTTGAAGCGTTCTCGAAAGTTGTACAAAAATTAATACCCCAGTTGCCTGCATTGGAAAATTTGCTCAATATACTGAACACGGTGAAAAAATAATTAAATCGTTATTAATTCGACAATTTAATGAATTTCTTGTAGAATTCAGCGATCGAAAAGTCGTTTCTGTTCGATGTTGTGTCAAAAATCTACATCGCTACCGATTCCACCCCAGTCGACATGCAAAGCTATGAATTATGTTGTGATATGATTGATGTAGTAATTGATGTGTCGTCTATTTATGGGTAAATCAATAGCACTCCTTTATTTACCCATTTTGAATCCATAATAATGTTTTCCAGAGTGCGAGAAGAACAAGATCCAGCCGCCTTTGACGAACAAAGTTCTAGTCTAATCAAATTAAATAACGGTACCGTCTTATATTTAAGAGAAGTGAATAAATTTTTGGCGCTCGTTTGTATTTTGCGAGAGGATAATTTCGATCACAAAGGAATTATAGATTATAATTTTTTGTGTTTTCGTAAAGCTATTCAACAAGTGTTTGAATTGAGAAATAAAAGTATGACGCCCGTTTCAAATGCAGCTGGTAGTCCTATAATGAATGGCAATAACATTATAGGAGATGGACATTTAAGTCCCACAATAAATGATATACAAAACTAAATGGGACAATCTTAATTTATACAACCTGCGTTTGATGACAGTTTTCTTTTTTTTTTGTAAAAGTTTATGTATAAAGTAACATTTTGTCGTGTTTTATTACAATTTTCAATGTTTAATTCTATAAAAAAATTTATACCTGAATTTTTTCTTTAAATGTTTATTTTTCTAATATTTATAAAAGCATATTCTACAATAAATCTTTATTATACACAATAACTCAACGTTTTATTTACTGGAATCACAAATCAAGGATTTTTTGTGTATACTTATTTGTTTATTTATAAAATACATAAATAAATATATTTAATATTGTAGAATTTTAACATATTTTGTAATTTTTGGCTTCGCTTTTAGACTGCATAGCCCCAAGGGCGCTCATATGTGAATCTTGAAGTTTCTTAATGTTATTTTTGCGCCATATGTCGCTAATTGTTAGATGAGTTGCTTCACGATCGTTACAACTAGTCGAAACTCTGCCTACTGACCATAATCCAGTAATTCCTTCTTTACCTTCACATATTCTACACTCGCCTATAAATGTTACCACTTTTTTGTCCTTTTCATGAAAACCACGAAGAATTATTACGGTTGAATGAATAAACGGTAATTCAGCAGATAAAATCCACTCTTTTTTGTTCAGAAAACCATTAGAGTCGGGCGGCATACGGTCTGCTAACTGTACTTTAAGGTTTTGTGCACCCTGTTTCTCTGTTTCACCCAATTGAAGTTGAATTTGTGCTCCACCCGCTTCACTGTCCCAATAACCAGTCACATTACACAAAGCACCTTCGCGTCCTGCAAATTTTCCCTCATTTTTGAACTTCATTAATTTGTCAACATCTTTAATGACTTGTTCAAACAGTTGATTATCTTCAGTTTCTTCTTTTTTTGCACCAACGTCCGATAATTTATCGCCCTTGATTACTTCAGTTGATTCACAGTTGGAATCTTGCTGGGTAAAATCTGCATTTAAATCATCTGGAACAGTTACAGTTGCTTCAAGGACAGCTCTAGGCGATTTTGGATGAAACCTTGAAAAAAATATTTAGAAAATTGAAAACTAAGAAAAGGTGTTCTATATACTCAATTTCTGTAGTAGAAGAGCCTCCTCGTTTATTTCTAGCTTCAAACTTTCTACCCTTAAAGCGTTTAATCATTTCGTGGAGCTCAGAACTGAACGGCTTTTCAGCTAGGTATTTTTGTTCTCTTTTGAAAAATTTCTCTTTGGCAGTTTTCAACATATTATCGTTTGTACTGTTATTTATTTCTTCGCATACAATTATGTTTATCAAAAATATTATCAGTAAACAAATTTTACTTTTGTATAAAAAAATTAGCATATTAAATTTAGCGGTGAAAAGATAGTCATTATTTGACAAGTTGTTGGCAGATTAAAAAATGACTGAGAAAGCTCTGAATTAATTTGGAAAAAGGAATCTAAAATTTTGGATTTACTTAATTTATTGAGAGCTTAATGAATTTGAGAGTTTTTATTGTTATTAGTCAATTATTTGTCTTTATATTTGAGGAGAAGGCAATAAATCGTTTATAGACTAATACCATCTGTATTGGATAAGAATAGCTTTTTAGATGTGAATAAAATACAGTATACAAAACTGTGGTCAGTAAGTTTCGAACGATACACCAGTGTTGATTATATTTATAGGTACAGATCTTGGAATGTTGAAAAAGTAAGTATATTAGAGACATTTTTAAAATTAGTTATACAGTAATATATATATCGCTGGCCTCTCTCTCTTTTATCCTGAAAAAAATGCCAACTTTTTTAATAGCTTCTAATATTTCCTTAGCTTTCATTCGTAAATATAAATCAAAACATGCAATCGTGTGCACAGTTTTCAAAATAACACTTTCGGCTTTTATAAATATGTATATAAACGAATAAACTGGCAATTTTTATTGTACGTACAAATTGTATATGATAACAATAAAAACGCAAACAACAACGATGTTTACCATTTAACGTTTAATAATGATACTTCTAAGTTGGCGCACCCCCAGTGCTTCATGTATTCCTTCTGGCATTTGACCAATATAATGATATTTAGCTGCATTGACTGACCCACTCTTTATATAGATCAATTGCATTGAATGCTTCTGATTCATTTACACAATCCTGATTAGTTGATCAAATACAGTGCGTGTGTAACATTTGATAAAATTATGTTATAGATTACAAGAATGAGTGATGGCATCAAAAGATAAAGGAGTTAAAAAACAACAGCAAAGTGTGAGCAAAAATATTTGATACCCATTAAATTGCTAAATTTTGTAGATAGTTGATTTCATTAATTTTTATTATTACAGACGCACCAACACTGTATTTTTACACAACACATAAAATTCACACAAATAACTAATAGAAGAATTAATAAAAAGGACTTAAAGAAGGGACTTATTTAAACACGCAATGATATTTTCTTTACGTGAACCAGTATGTGAATTTAAGTAATTGGCATTGAATTGATCAAACGAAATTGTTGTAGTAGTTAGTAATTTCGCTTTAAGAATATTTTTCTTTAGTTCTTAGTCCCTCTGCTTTTGCAATTATAACAAACACACATAAAATACTCATCAATGTTTCTTTTTTTGGCTTGTTCGTTTTCTGTGTCTAACAGTTTCATTCACAGGTGGTAGGTGAGATTCTTGTAGCTTGGGAAAAATACACAGCTGCTAGCGACGATGAAATCACTTTAAAAGAAGGAGATGTTGTTGAACTTTTGGACATTAATGATCCCGAATCATCCACAAAGTAATTAATCGGAAAATGAATTAAAGTTCTTAATGAAGTGTAATTTTCTTGCCAGGCGAATTAAACTCGATCCTGAATTGGACAAAGTCTCTGGTGAGCTTTTAGATAGCAGTGCAGCTCGCCATAAGCTTTCCGTCCGCCCAAAAAGGACTCACGCAAGTTCAAGACATTCCCCAACCAGATTAAACATAAATGCTAGGTATTGAAAGAGATTTGTTTACATTTTACTGACGAAAAAAAATAACACAAACAAATTTATCTCAAAAAAATAGTTGGCAAACTGTATAAAGTTGGATCATGTACAGGAAATGAGAATAAATTAATTCCATGTAATAAATAATTAAAAAAATATTCTAATTAAAATTTTGTAGATGGTTAGTGCGCGAAGTTAGTGGTGGCAAAAAACAGGGTTGGGTGCCATGTAGGGTGTTACAATCTGTTGATGATCCAGTGCCCGGTGGGGCTGGATTGCCAGGAGATGCAGCTTTCCGAAGACAGTAAGAGAATACCAGAAAAAAGTTATGTTTCTGTTAATTATCATTGCAGGGCTGTTGTTAACGAATTGGTGGAAACTGAACAAGAATTTGTTAAAGATTTATCACGTGTTGTGCAGAATTATTTGATACCAAGTGAATCAGGAAAAGTTCCAAAAATTATTAAAGATAATTTTGATGTTATATTTAACAATTTTAAAGAAATTGCAGAGTTCCACAGAACGTATGTCCAAAATAACGAATTAATTAAGTCTATTTTTTCTTCTTTTGTAGAGTGTTAATGGAGGGTGTCAAATATTATGCAAATGAGCCGCTTCTTTTAGGCAAAGCTTTTCTTCGATTAGAAAGAGATTTCGATAAGCACGTAAACTATTGCAAAGATGAACCATATGCTCAGGAATTTTTAGATAATTGCGATGCTGCATTAGATTATTTCGAGGTAGTCACACGCAGTTTGTGTTGAAAAACCAAAAATATTACATTTTCATTCGTAGTAGTTTTTAATCCACCTTTCCTGAAACGTTCCCAAATCCATCATAAATGAATGCGTAATTCATAATATTTTTTTTGCATAAAACCACCCACATTATACACACACACAGCATCTCTAAAAATTTCAAAATACGTAATGATTTGTTGTTTGAACATCACTAGGTCGACTAAATAAAATATATTGGAGAAGTAGTATAAAATCTATGTATAGATACATCGGTTTCATGCGGACTTTTCTACTGGTCTTTCAGTTGACTGTCGGGGCTCTTTACTGTGCGTGTGTGCGTTTAAACCGGTAACCTTTGCACGTGTGATACGTGTTTTCTAAGTGGATACAAACCCTAATCAACAGGTATTTGAAGATACGCGATATCATATTAAGCTAACTTTTTGAGCAACCAAAATTAAATCGGAATTAATCGAAATAGGTCAAAAATTCTAGAACTTTGTTATAACTTGTAAACAATTTTAGCGAAATATTTGACTCATAGATCTATTTAATAACGGATGTTTGGGTATAGCATTTCAAAAATTCTGTTTAAGTTTTTGAATCATCTATGATTAAATTGTCTATTTTTGTTTTATATTCTCACATATATACATACATATTTGAATAAATTAATATATCAGGTATCAGTTACCTATTATGATAAAAATAAATTGATAAGCTCGAACTACAACGGAATTCATGTAAATATTTACGTAAAATATACGAACTGAAAACAAAAATCTAAAAATTGTTATTAATTGCATTACTTAATTTAAAATGTGCAACTGTTTGAAATGGTAAATCCTCCTTCAAAGTCGCAATCTTTTAATAGAATTTGGCATCGTGAAATGTTTAAATGATACTGAAAATAAAATAACATTAAGAAAATTGGTTTTCATTTTTGCTTCGTGAAATTAAATATTACATATGTCAGCATCCAAATCAAATTGCAACAGTGTGTACATATTAGAAACAAAAACTGTTTTAGTTGCAATACTCAATTCAACTTTAATTATATGTATATGTAAACTTAATCACAAAAATATACTTGCGATGTAAAGTATTTCATATTTCATCTAAACGTTTAAACTGATCATAAAATACTGTAATAATTAAGCAATTGTTTATGGTGTACTGTTTGGCGTTGCGCCCATCTAATTTTTGCCAGTAAATTAATTCATTGACGTTAAAAATACACATAATGGATTAAATAATGTACTTAAAAATATTTTTTAGGAATTATCTCAACAGCTTGGTGACGATAAAAGTATTTCCGAGCATTTGAAACTTCCTATACAACGTATCAACGATTATCAACTTCTTTTAAAGGTATTGATGTAATATTATTGAAATGTTTTCTGTTGCAAATAACTCTAATAAATTAAATTGTTTTGATTAACTAGTGCCAAATTGTAAAATTATACGAAAAACATTCTATTATATGGAACGAACTAAACCTATTGTACTTAGTAAACAGTATATTCAAATGCCTTATAAAGATATTTTTAAATAATCTCTTATTTTATTACTTATTACACTTATTAGATAGTTTATTGTAATTATATATTTTTTAAATTTGATTTTCATACATAACATTTAATTTGACATTGATATTATTTTGTGGGCGTACAAATATGAAATGGGTCAACATCTTCTATTTTAGTTGCTCTAAATATAAAATAACGAAAAAATATTTCAGAGATTGGCGCCCATTCTGCAAAACATTTCTCGCTCATTCACGCAACATGTATTTTCTATAAAATCGTAAAAAAGCAATAATTAAGATATAAAAAAATGATTTCATGAAACAGGTGCTTTACATAAAAAAATATTAAATTTGCCAAGGAAATGTCAACTTCAAAATTTGCATTGATTTTTCAAAATTTCATATAATGAACTTATGTTATGGAAGTAAATGATTTGGTAAATTATATTGGTTGGATAACTATTGCAATTATTACATTTCATGTTATAAAATCACTAATAATTATAATTCGTTACTTATAAATATTCAGGAAACTATTTCATGCATATTATTCAAAATTTAATAAAATTTATACTGTCTGATAATGGTCTTTATATGATTGGTATATTGGTGTTTGCTTTATTGTTTTACAAGATTTATATTAATGTGAGAGAGTATTGAAAAAGGAATTGCAAGATGGAAATGAACGAATGCATTTTCTTTATTGGAATACTTACAATAGTGTTGATTTCTGTTATAATATTAAAAAAACTCTCTATAATTTGATGTTTAAAATAAACAACTAAATTTATCGTATTATGTCTTTTATTAATAAAATTTATAATATGTATAGGAGTTGGTAAGATATAGCGCTTGCCTAGGCGAAAACAATACAGATCTTAAGAAGGCCCTTGATTTGATGCTAAGTGTCCCTCATAGGGCCCAAGATGATAAATTCACATCTAGTATAGAAGGTTATCGTGGAAGTATACATAAACTTGGTCGTTTATTAGCACACGATCGTTTTTCTGTTACATTTGGTGATATTACAAAAGAACGTTACTTGTTCTTATTTAAACAGGGTCGTATTTTAATAACAAAAGTTCGAAGAATTTCAGAAGATCGATCAATATTCCAGTTAAAGGATATTATTAGGGTAATAAAAATGTTAAAACTATATTAAATCTCTTTCGAAATTGTAAATTTTTCTACAGTTGAATCAAATAATTGTAAAAGAACATCCGAACGAAGATAAAGTTTTTGAATTAATCGATAAAATTGGTGGGCAATCATTATTTTTAAAAGCACACCGTGATAATACTAAAGAATTTTGGTTGCAACAAATAAAAGAGTTTTCTAGCAATTTAGGTACTTTCTCCCAAAGTTTGTTTACATATATGGTTTATTTTTTTTTGCATTATTTCTTCTAGTTGAAACTGAAGAAGCAGAAACTGAAGAATTTGTTCTTGCTTCTCCTCCAGCAGAAGGATCCCCTCCGAAGAAAACTTCTCCCCCTAAAAAAATAAAAGAATCTCCCCCTAAGAAGGTAAAAGAATCTGCATCAAGTACAGTCAAAGCAAAACAGTCGAAAGAAACTGAAGAGACGAAAATCAAAACATCTTCAACAAAAGTTACTGAAAGTATAAAATTAGAAGCAAGTGAGCAAAGAATTTCAAAGCTAACAGTTAGTGAATTCACAACAAATTCTGTATCAACACAACAAGTTCAAACTACCACCAAACAGGAAGAGGAACATTTGAAGCGCATTGAAGCAGTTGAACCGCTGGTGAAGATAAATGAACCACGAATTTTAGAAGACGTAGTAGCTTACAAACCTAAACCGAAACCGGAAGATATTCATGGTAGTGCTTTAACAAAGGTGTTAAGTGTTGAATCAATTGGTGTTAGTGATACAGTTTTAACAGATTATCGAGTAGGTGTTGAAGTAAATGTTGAGGTTGACGATATGAGCAGACGTTATACATCTTCATCGAGGGCAGGTTAGTAACGTTTTTACCAAACTAATTGTGTGCTTGTGTCTTTATACACTTCTAACAGAAATATTTCAAACATTCTTTTGACCACACTTATAAAATAATTAAAAAGAAACTCTCCTATAAAATCTTCTTTCAATCAACGTGCTTTGCATCGACCTCGAAGCTAATAAATGCGCCTTCTACCTCGTCGCTTTACTAAAAACAACATGTAAAATGACCACATATCTGCACGATATTTCTTCACAGACGGTTATTCTGAATCTTCGTACAGTCGACGATCCACCGAATCATCGTACACATCTGATGGCTTAAATTCAGCAAGATACAATTCAGAATCGTCTAGTCGATATGGTACAGCCGATTCTGCCTCATCAAAATACGATGAATTATCATCGAAATATTCTCGCAGTAAATATTCCTTGGATGAACCATCCCCCAGGAGGTCGGCTTTGGAAGATATAAGCGACAATGATTACAATGTCTCACGTAGAACGATTCGATCTAGTCGATTAAGTAGTGATCTTGGTGAAGGAGTAGATGATTATACTTCAAGTTATTCGCGAAGAGCAATAAAATCAGTTGGAGCGGCAGATTTGGGCGATGGTGATAATTATTCGTATAGTCGACGTACAATACGTACTACAACTGAAGCAGTTGGTGATGGAGATAATTATACAGTCAGGAAATCGATTCGCGGTTCAGTTGAGGGATCAGATGTGGGAGAGTCTGATTTATATTTGAGCCATACTAGCCGAAGATCAGCTGGTAGTGAATCGAAATACGCACGAAGATCAATATCGACAGGCAGTGAAGAAGGGAATAAATATAGTCGTTTAGATGATACTGATGTATATGGAAAATATTCGAAATATTCTCGATCTGATTCTTCAAATAGAAAAGCTGTTGGTGAAGATGAGGAGGATGTTTATGCGAAATATTCGCGTAAATATTCTCGAACAGATTCACAAGCATCAGAAGCAACGAAAACGAGACGTTATTCGACTGAAAAACGAACTGATGATGACGAAAACGATCCATATGCTAAATATGCTAAAAAATATTTACGTAAAGATTCTTCAAGTGAAAGACGTGAATTGGACGAAGAATCCTCTAATCGATATTCTAGACATTATTCAAGAACTGAATCTAAGGAAAGTAATAAAGCTCAAGTAGAAGATCGCGGTGAGTAATAATCTACATATTTTTTAAATAAAATGGAGACTTTTAAAGTGGTCGAATTTTTAAATAACAGTACAATTACCACGCAGTTTTTTGTGTCGCTTTTCTTCAATTTTAATTTGATCTTATTGTTATGTAAATTATTTATAGAATCATCATCAATTAAAATCACATCAGAAACAACAGAAGGAACTAAACAAAAAATTCAATCTACAGAAGTACATTCACAAATGGATTCAAGTGCAGATGAAAAACCAAGATTTGTTAAACCATTACGTGGTCTTAACATTGAACGTGAGTTTTTACATATAATCTCATTCATGTTACCTACTCTAAAATTTTACATACACTACTTGCCAAAATTATTTACTAACACAAGTAGACAGAACATACACTGATAACAATTTATTGGCCGTTTTACAAATATAAACTATATTTATAATATTGCTTTTATTGGTGCTTCTCATACTTTATTGTAATAGCTGGTGAAACGGCATACTTTGAAGTAATGTTGAACAAAAAACCAACAAATCTTGTTTGGTTGAAAGACAATAAACCAATAAATATTGACGGAGGACGTGTACAACCAATGGATTCAGAAACAGAAAATGAATATAAACTCCTTGTTAAACAGGCTAATGTAGAAGATAGTGGATTGTATACAGCTATGGTTATAAATGGGACGGGAAAAGCTAGTTGCTCTGCCCAGCTCATTGTACATGAGCGTTAGTAGATTGCTTGCTTAATATATTTCTTTGAATAATTTAAATAATGTTGCTTGTATCATATTCCTCGTTCTAACAGTATATTATAGACCCTATAGAATAGATCAGCCCTTTTCCTTCTTATGCTTTAGTAGTTAGATATATTTTTCTCATTAGAACTACATATTATTTGTAGTAATACATATACGTATATGTACGTATATTTTTTTAAATTATTTTTGAACACTCATAAAAACTTATTCAAACAATTATTCGACAGTGTCACAAGATGAACGAGCAGAACATATCGAAACTGATAAGCCTATCTTTTTGGTTTCGCTAAAAGATACGGAACTTTTAGAAGATACTAATCTTCGATTCATGGTAAAAGTTGCTGGCGAACCAAATCCAGTGGTTTCTTTGTAAGTAAACATTAAGTGATTAAAAATATTCCTCATCAACAGTGCTGTATTTGTACCTCAGTTTCAAAGATGGTGTTAAAATCCTTGAAAATGCAGAACGATTTCAAATAATTAGAGAGCAATCAGACAAAGGTTTTTACGAATTGGTAATTCCAGAAGTCAAAAAACACGATGCTGGCACATACAAATGTGTGGCTACAAATAAATTTGGGGAAGCTTCTTGTGAAGCTTCGGTTGTAATAACTGGTAAACAAAGATTTATAAAATAAAACGAACAACATAGTGTCATTTTTTTCGTCAGATTCGAAGGATGTATTTAATGATATGCCAGAAGGTGAAATTCTTCCACAAGGCGAAAAAATTGATTTTAAATGGAAGAAAGACGGGGTGCCATTTGAACCTGAAGAAAGATTTAAAGTACTTATGGGTGATGATGAAGATTCTTTAGCACTTGTCTTCCAACATGTAAAACCGGAAGACGTGGGATTATACACTTGTGTAGCTCAAACTTCTAGAGGACATATTAGTTGCAGTGCTGAATTAACTGTTCATGGTATTTTTTCGTAAGTAAAAAACTACCTATCTTTACTTTTCTTTATGGTTTGTAGGTACTGTAAACCAACTGTTTAGAGAACCTGAAAAGCCTACACTGGTTATTGAAAAAAGAGAACCAATAGTTAACGCTGGTGGGTCTGCAATGTTAGAATTGCAGGTAAAGGGTTATCCTAAACCACAAGTTAGATTCAAGCACGAGGGAAAATCTTTGGAAGCAGGAGAAAAATACAAGTAAATACTATTAAAAATCTATTTTTTATGACAAAACTTTAATTATACTTTTAAATCTAAAGATTTTTGTATGAAGATGATGAAAGCATGTCGTTAGTAATAAAAAATGTCACATCAGAAGATGCTGGGAAGTATGAAGTCATTGCAGAAAACGAATTAGGAGCAGATACTGCTGAAATGACTCTTACTGTTAAGGCACCTCCAAAGATAAAAGCTAAAATGGAAGACGTCTCCGCCCATGCTGATTTATTATTAGAAATACCTGTAGAAATAGAAGGTATTCCAAAACCTAATGTTCAATTCTTTAAAGATGGTAAAGAGATAAAACAAAGCGAACGCATTAAAATTGTTGAAAAAGGCGACAAACAAATTCTTGTAATTGAAAAAACATCTTTGAAAGACACAGGCACATATTCGGTAGTGGCTTCGAACGAATTAGCCCAAGTATCCCAGTTTTGGAAGTTGGATGTGTTTACTAAACCAAAAATACTGCAAAAATTAGGCAAAGACAAGCAAGTATCTCAAGAAGAATTTGTAGAATTAAGAGTTAAAGTAGAATCTGAGCCTAAACCTGAAGTAAAATGGTTCAAAGATGAAGAAGAAATTAAATCTAGTGAACATTTTGTGATAAAAGAAGATGGTGATGATTACGTACTCAAAATTACTGGAGCAGTAACAACTGATTCAGCTCGTTACAAATTTAAAGCCGTCAATATTCACGGCAGTGCTGAAGACGAAGTACGTTTAGATGTTAAGAAAGCACCCAAAGTTACTAAACCACTTCAAGATATGACAGTAACTGAACACGATAAAAATGTGACTTTCGATTTGAAATTAGAGGCTTTCCCTAAACCAACCGTGAAATGGTACTTGGATGAAGTGGAAATCACAGAAACAAGAACTGAATTTACTCGTATTGAATCTGACGATGGTGCAAAATTAGTGATTAAAGAAGTAACCAGTGAATTATCCGGACAGTATACTTGTAAACTAAGTAACGAATGTGGGGCTACAGAAACGAGTGCCAAACTGACAGTTAATTGTAAATTAGCAAAATATATGTTAATTAATATTTTTTAACAATTGCCGTACGTAGGTGCACCAAGAATTATTAAACAGTTAAAAGATACTACCGTTGACGAAGGTGCTACTTTACATTTAGAAGTGGAAGTCGCTGGTTGTCCAGAACCTACTGTTAAATGGTTGAGGAATGGCCGCGAAGTATCAGCCGATGCTCGTATTAAGATTAGTCGTGATACAAAGCGTCAAGAATCATTTAATTTAACAGTAGATTTAATCAAATATGAAGAACAAGGAGAATTTGAAGTAATAGTATCCAACTATCTTGGAACAGTCAGCAGTAAAAGTTTTGTTACTGTTCAAAGTAAGTGAATTTAAAGATATTTTAAAATAAACAACAGAATGGTAAGATACATTTAGGTATTTTTGACCATGTTTAAAACAAAGGATTTTTGGAAAATCAGTCCGTTGATTTTATGTTTTGATTTTTCCCCAAAACGATTTATGAAAAATCGTATTTTTGTACATAGTTTAAATACCTGTATAAAATATTTTTAATTGTCCTATCCTCACTAACCAACTTTACAGAAACAATACATACAGATGCTATTGAAGAAACTGAAGAACCACCAAAAAAATTAAATATTCAAGTTGTAGAAGATGAACAGGAAAATGCTACTCTTGAAGATGATAAAGGTAAGTTGTAGATCAATATAAAACTATCGTCAATGTCAAGCTATAAAATAAGTCTACAATATACATATGTGCAGACTTAATAAGAATTTGTATATCCTAAAACATTTTGAAACATGTGTGAAGGATTTAAAAATGCGAAACCGCCACTCTTACGCTTTCATTTTACATTCCTCACACTGGACATAATATTTTTCATTTACAAAATTTACATACGTACACTAAATGTCATACATTTCCACAAAACAATATTTAGGTGAAAAGAATAAAATAGAAATTGGAAAAAGGAGAAGTCCGGAACCAGTTGTAGAAGAACCTATTTCTCCCGGTGGTGTAAAAGGTGAAAGAGGACGTTTATCAAGTGTGGAAGATAGCGAATTCGTAGAACAAGAGCCCAATTTTTGGGAAGAGAAAAATTTAACGAAAAATAAACCAAAACAAGCACAGTCTGTTGAAATTGAGGAAATTGAATCAGTGGAACAGAAATCTCTATCCCCAACAACTGAAGAATTACCACCACCCAAAAAAGGTTTACGTAAAGAGAGTATCGAGATTATTGAACAATCTGAAAAGGCACTGAAATCGCAGCAAAGCGAAGAAGATCTTCCTAAGAAATTAAAACGAGGAATTTCTGCAACTAAAGAAGATATTGATATAGTTGAACAATCCAACACTCCACAAACTCCTACAGAAACGAAAGATAATCAAAACAAAAAATTGCAAAGAGGAATTTCAGCTCGTAAAGAGAGTATTGAAATTAAAGATATTACAGAAGAAACCAGTGCTCCACAAACTCCTGTAGAAACTGATAATGATAATCAAAAGAGAAAATTGCAAAGAGGTTTATCTGCTCGTAAAGAAAGTATTGAAATTAAAGAAATAACTGACCAATCTTCGATTCCACAAACGCCTGTTGAAACTGATTATGATGATCAAAAGAAAAAATTGCAAAGAGGAATTTCGGCTCGTAAAGAGAGTATTGAAATTTCGGAGAAAACGAATGATGATTCTAATAAAGAAGCATTGCTGGGTGACATAGAAAAGCCAAAAAGTCAAAAAGGTAAACTCGATAGTGATTTCATTGATGAAGAAATGGAATCTTTGTTAAAACGTTCTGAGAGACAACGTAGTTTAGTAGAAGATATTTCACAAAAACCTGAAGGTATATTTTTTAAACAAAATCACAAACTCTTCTATAACAGTACACATTTTCTTTCATCACACACTCTGCTTTTACAGTATTCCTTTAAGCTTACATTACTCTAACAGCACCTGCTAATTTTCTGTGCTACTTAAGTTGTCAAGGTAAGTTAAGTGTATTGGTGTTAAAAAAACTACACAACTACTTAATTGGTAAATTTACCTGTGAAATTGTCTATGCAAAGTATTAATATTTTAATTATTGTCAACCTTGTTTTAAAATATTTGTTTGGAAAAATAGCGGTCCCAGTGGTTTTGGATACAAACATGAAAGACGGATCTCGTCCAGAATCGTTGGATATAACGTATATAGTTCGTGGTTTTGCCAATCCACCACCTACAGCTACATGGACTTTAAATGACAAAGAAATTAAACCTGATGGACATCTAAGAATGACCACAAGTCAAAATGGCGAAGAATTTCGTTTAGAAATAAAGAGATTAGAACTCAAAGATGCTGGAAAGTATGAATGTATTTTGAAAAATCCTTTAGGTGAAGCTAGACAACAAGCAGTTTTGGATTTAACACGTAAAATAATGTAATATCAAAAAAAATATTATAAACTTAAATATGATCATTTTAGCGGAACGTGAATTACGTAGACCAAAATTGAAAGAAGGCTTAAAAGATCAAGTAATTGAAAAAAAGAAATCAGTTACATTTAAAGTTGTCGTTATTGGAGATCCGATTCCTGAACCAACATGGTAAAACTTGCAAATTTACTATATGTATTTAAAAAATAATTTTACTTAATGTTTTATTTAGGAGTAAAAATGGTGTTCCTCTTACCAATGCTGATTACGAAGCAAGTAAAATTATATTGGAAACAGATGATCACGAAATTGAAGATGGTCTTAAGGAATGTACCTATTCATTAACAATTCCAAGATGTAAATATACCAATACATATATAACTAAATGAAGCCTTTGTACTTTCTAATTTAAGGTGAACGTTCCAATGCTGGAAAATATTCCATAAATGCCAAGAATAAATGGGGAGAATGTGAGAGTCATGGAGAATTAACAATTGTATTGCGCCCTGAAATCGAAGGACCCTCAGATGTATCTGTAGTTCCTGGTGAGGCAACAGAATTTACTGTTGTAATTCAGTCAAATCCTGTACCAGAAGTTACATGGTGGAAAGATGACAAGAAAGTGGTTGCAACCGATTTAATCCGAATCGTAGAAGATGTCCCAAATGAAACATATAAACTAATTTTTAACAAAGTTTTACTAGCAGATGAAGGGTACTATAAAGTGGTTGCAAAGAATAATTTAGGCGAATCGTCTTCTGAAGCTCGTCTAAAAGCAATAAGTAAGTTTTTCTCGATGTCATATTTATTTACTTCAAGTAATTATCGTATAATAATCATACATTCAAATATTTATTACAGAAGAAACAGAACCATTGAGTAAGTCATTAGAAACACTATTTAAATTGGCATAATTTATTGGCTAATTAGTATATAATATTCAAAAAAGCATATTATAGAAATTACTTCTTGATACTTTCTAACACACTTCTATATTATACTTAAAATAGCAAAAATAGCACAATAGTCAACTAAAAACACACTATTATTAAACTGTTATCTTATTTACTGAAATTAGATAGAATGTAGCTCGTTCCTAACATTTTCGTAGATAATTGGCACCAAAATTAACACAGCTCTTAGATGGCATATATTCTTCTATGAATGTTTAAACACTTGACGTGAATTTATAAATATATGATTATTGTATGCATTCACAGCTGAAAAACCGAAGATTATAACTGGCCTAACAGATGAGCAATGCGATCATCATGGAGAAGTGTCAGTAATGATTCGGGCCGACGGTTTACCCAAACCAGATATTATTTGGTACCACAATGGTAAAGAAATTGTACAAGATGAAAATCATAAAATTGAAACACATAAAGAAACACAAGTTACAAGTACCTTAACTATAAGTGATTACAATGAAAATTATGACGGAATTGTAACTATTCAAAAATTTTCGGTAAATTCACTTTATTACTGTTAATCTTTTTCTTCAGTATAAAGCTGTGGCTAAAAATGTTGTTGGAGAAGCTGAAACCACTTCTCGCATAAAAATGCTTCAAACACCTCCGTCATTTGGTAAACGTTTGGAAAGAAATGAAGACGTAAATGAAGGAGAAACATTAGAACTGAAGGCGAAAATCTTAGGAAGCCCTCGTCCAACAGTGGCTTGGTTCAAAGATGGTGAACCTCTTCCAATAGACGATGAACGTATTAAGTCAGTTGTACTTCCTGATGGTACTGTTAAATTAACAGTTGAAAATGTTAAACCTGGTGATAGCGGTGCATATAAATTAGTTGTTAAAAATCCCAACGGAGAAAATGCCTGCCTATGTGCTGTAGCTGTAACACGTAAGTGTGACAATGATAAATTTAAACGACTTTAAAAGACAATTATTAATTATCACTATAGAGAAACCACGAAGACCAAAGTTCCTCAAATGCTTCAAAGATGTGAATATTCCAACAGGTGCTCCTTTAAAATTAGAAGCACAAGTTGAAGCATATCCTCCACCGGAAATTAAATGGATGAAAGATGGCGTACAAGTTCGTTCTTCATCAAATATACACTTTGAACAACATCCTGATGGAAGAATTGCTTTAATAGTAGATTGCGCGCAACCAGAAAATATTGGCAACTATCAAGTTTTAGTTACAAATAAATTAGGTGAAGCTGTTGGAGAAGCAAACGTAGAAGTTGAAAAGAAACCAAAAAAACCAGAATTCATCGTCCGATTGCATCCTGAAACTGTAGTTGAAGGATTTCCAGTTAAACTTGAAGTCAAAGCTAATGGTTTTCCAGCTCCAAAAATATCTTGGTTCAGAAATGGAGTTGAAATTGTATCAGACAGTAAACACGTTAAAATGTCTGAACAACCTGATGGAACCTCCGTTCTCTTATTAGATGCGGCCGATGAAGCACGTGATGCTCTTACCTATAGAGCAATCGCTACAAACGAAGCTGGTGAAGCTGAGACTTCAGCGCCATTAACTGTAAAGCCAGCTGTAAAGAACGATGCTCCTGAAGAAAAGCCTATCTTCCTGCACGCTCTTAAAGATGTCATCACAGATGAAGGACAACCGCTAATTTTGGAAGCTCCATTCACAGGAAATCCAATTCCAAATGTGGAATGGACCAAAGATGGAGTTCCAATTGAACCATCCGATGGATTATTAATGACATGCGACGGAAGAAAAGTTGCATTAAAAATCGACAAAGCTCAGCCTTCCGATGCCGGTATTTATGGAGTTACAATAACAAATCCATTAGGAACAGAATCAACTGAAGCCAAAGCAACAGTTCACAAAGTATATATGCCGCCAGCATTCTTACAAAAATTCACAGACCTACAACAGTTACCTGGAAGAGACGCTAAGTTCCTCTGTCGGGTCACAGGGGTTCCACAGCCAGATGTTGCATGGTCTAAAGATGGAGAAATAATTAAACCAAATGAAAAATATCATATGAAGCACGATGGAGATGCTCACTGCCTTTATATATCTGAATGTGGACCAGATGATGCTGGTGTGTACAGAGCAACAGCTACAAATCAAGAAGGACAAGATGTATGCACGGCAGCATTAGAAGTTGTTAAGCAAATGTATGTATTTTATCTTGATTGAATTCTTTAATTTATAATATTCGTAAATCTTTAGCAAAACACAAAAGAAAATTGAACCTCCTGTATTCTTGAAACGTATTGGTGACACTGAATTATTTAAAGCAATGACCGCTAAGTTTACTGCATGTGCCTCTGGAATCCCAGAACCTACAGTTGAGTGGTATCATAATGATCAAAAAATATTTCCATCAAATCGTATAAAAATGGACCGGGATACAGCTGGTTTGCTCCGTTTAACAATTGCCGGAGTTGATGAAGACGATTTAGGAAAGTATTCTTGCAAAATTACCAATGAACACGGTTCCGATATTTGCCATGCAACACTGAAATTCGATGAAGGAATAGAACCACGCGCCAAACGTCCCATTACAGACCAATACACTGAATTCGATAGATACAAGCGTAGTGGTGCTCCAATGCCTCTTGCAGATCCACCAATTATTTCACAAATGACTGATCGCCATTGTACATTATCCTGGAAACCTTCAATTCCATCTGCACCACGTGCCCCAGTTACTTATCAATTAGAAATGTGTGAATTACCTCATGGTGATTGGTTTACAGTCCGTACAGGAATAAGAAGTTGTACATGTGGTGTTAGAAATTTGGAACCGTTTAGAGATTACAAATTTAGAATTCGTGTGGAAAATAAATATGGTATTAGTGATCCATCACCGTATGCTATCACACACAGGTAGACAATTTAGATAGAATTTGTTAAAGAAATAAATTTAATTGTTTTTTAGGGAGAAATTAGAACCCGATTTACCCAAATTTCGTCCATATTTGCCACCTGAAATTGATTTCCGTCCAGAAACATCACCATACTTTCCAAAAGA
This sequence comes from Oryzaephilus surinamensis, assembly GCA_004796505.1. Classification (NCBI taxonomy): domain Eukaryota; kingdom Metazoa; phylum Arthropoda; class Insecta; order Coleoptera; family Silvanidae; genus Oryzaephilus; species Oryzaephilus surinamensis. The sequence goes on from SSSI01010170.1 coordinate 28,702, forward strand.
CTTTGATATCGAACGTCCACCTCATGATGGCATGGCTCAGGCTCCACGTTTCTTAAGACAAGAACACGATACCCAATATGGAGTTAAAGATCAAAATTCGAATTTGTTCTGGTTTGTTTATGGTTATCCAAAACCAAAAGTAACGTTTTACTTTAATGATGAGTTAATTGAACCTGGTGGTCGATTTGATATGAGTTACACACGCAATGGACAAGCCACATTATTTATTAATAAGTATGTATAAAAGAAACGGAAGACGCAGTATTTTATTCACAAAACTTTTAGAATGTTGGACAGAGACGTTGGCTACTATGAGGCTGTAGCTCGTAATGAACATGGTGAAGCTAGACAACGAGTTCGTCTAGAAATTGCTGAAGCTCCGTTCTTCCTTCGAAGACCTGAGATTAATTACGTTATGGGCCGTGGACGAGCCAAATTTGAAGCCAGAATTGTTGGTGTTCCATACCCAGATATCAAGTGGTACAAAGACTGGCAGCCTTTAGCAGCATCCAGTCGCATTCGAGTAATTTTTTATTTTCTTTTTATTAACTGTTCTAGTAAATTATATATTTTAGATCCAATTTATCGAACCTGATACGACAATATTAGTAATAAATGATGTAATTTTAAAAGATGAGGGCCTATATTCTGTTAGTGCGCGTAACGTAGCTGGTTCAGCATCCAGTAGTGCTATGTTACACATAGAAGAAAACGATTTCGAATTCAACATCAGAAATTATTCAAACTTATCACCGATCAAAGCTAAGAAACGACTCTACACTGATTTCTATGACATTGGTGATGAATTGGGCCGTGGAACGCAAGGAATTACATACCATGCGGTCGAAAGAATTAATGGACGCAATTATGCTGCTAAAATTATGCACAGTCGTGGAGAATTACGTCCATTTATGTATAATGAATTAGAAATGCTAAACGAACTTCGTCATCGTAAATTAATCTCTCTTCACGATTCATACGAAAAGGATGATTCATTAATCTTGATACTTGAACTGGCTGCCGGTGGTGAACTAGTATCCGATTACCTTTTGAAACAAGACTATTACACTGAAAGTGATATAGCTGGATTTATTCGTCAATTATTACTTGGACTTGATTACATGCATCAGAAAGGATACGGACACATGGGTCTTAATGTAAATCAACAAATAAAACTTTTGAAATGCACATTAACGGAATTATTTTTACAGCTTGGCGATTTACTTATATCTCATGCTGGTGGTGACGATTTGAAGATAACTGATTTTGGTCTAACTCGCAAAATTAGTATGGGACGTCATTATCCTCTTAAATATGGAGTTCCCGAATACGTGAGTCCAGAATGTGCCAATGGAGAAGGAGTTGGATTAGGGCATGACATGTGGAGTGTTGGTATCATTACTTACATTTTACTCTCTGGAAGATCGCCTTTCCGTGGAATTAACGATATGGAAACTTTAATCAACATTAGAAATGGCAAATGGACATTCGACGAATCTTGGTGGTCAAGAATAAGTGTTGAAGCAAGAGACTTTATCAGTAAATTGTTAATATATCAAGCAGAAGGGAGAATGGATGTACATACAGCTTTACGTCATCCTTGGTTAGAAAGAGCAGACAAACGATACAGAGACGACTTCCAGATTAGCAGTAAATATTTGAGTGACTACTGGAAGCTGTACAGGTAAATATATTCGAAACTGACACCTTGCTTTGGTATTAAAGAACAAATTAAAATATCTTTATTTTAGGTATTACCTTTCGCTTTAAGTTTGAAATTTGTAATTTAGAATAGTTGCTTAGCTTTTACTATAGTAAACTTCGTTAGCAAAAAAAAAAACTAGCTTTGAAGATTCAGTATCTGTATTTTTTATATTTTTACTCTTCTCATGCTTATCATGGCTGTAAAATCTAACAAAATATTGAATGTAAAATATCTTTCTAAAAGCAAAAATATTTTACTCAATATTTCTATTTACAGAGAATGGTACGACAATGCTTCATGTCGTCACTGGTTCAGAAGACGTCCATTGGAAGGTGCTTTCACTCATCCGTCAAAAATGGTATATCCACCTGGCGAATATGATTCGCCAAGGCTAACACCAGCTCCAGTAGACAGGACACCGCGAACAAGATCAACATGGGAAGATCAATTGCCAACGAGATCACCACTAAACTACGAGATTGGCATGTTCAAATCTGAGAGCCAGTAAGAAATCCATTTAACAGTTTTACATTGTTCGTAATATTTTTTCATAGTTATCAGAATGGTCCAGATACATATTTATTACAACTAAGAGATGTTAATTTCCCGTGTCGTCTTCGTGAATATATGAAAGTTGCTGCAAATCGAGGACCTGGATGTCCCTACATCGTATCTGATGAAAATGGCTACGACTGGAATGTAAAATTCCCAATCACAAAGTTAATAAACCGTTATAATTGATCTTCTTTATAGACTCCGGTAATACGAGAACGTCGCCGCTTCACGGACATCATGGACGAAGAAATTGATGACGAACGACGTACCAGAATCAATAAATACGGTGCTAGTGACAGTAGTTATAGTATTCGTAGACTTAAACACGAACTAGGCTCAAGATTGGACACTTACGTTGAAGCAGAAGCATTCCTCGAAAGTAAACAAGATGGACGTTTACCATTCTTCCGCGAAAAGCCACAAATAACGGCAATGCAGGAAGGTAAAGATTTGGAATTGGTTTGTTTAGCTGTCGGTGAACCACAGCCAATCGTGCAATGGTTCAAAAATGATGCAATTGTTGCTGAATCACATCGCATTAAAATCGAAACTGACGACAGTGGCAGATCTCATTACAAATTATCACCAGCCCTTAATTTCGACCAAGGAATGTACAAAGTTGTGGCACGCAACAAAATTGGTCAAACAATTGCTCGTACACGAATCGTTATGGGATTGGTGCCAGATGAACCTGATTCCCCTGAAGCTTCCCAAATATCAGATACAGAAGTTTTACTTACATGGAAACAGCCCAAATTTGATGGAAATTCTCCAGTTTTATGTTACAGCTTAGAATACAAAAAGGCAGATGAAGTTGAATGGATAAAAAAAGCCGATAATATTGACCATGAATTTTATTTGATTACTGGCTTATCACCGATCACCAGCTATATATTCAGATTGGCAGCAAGGAATAATATTGGTTGGAGTGAACCAGGTGTTCCTTCAGCGTCCATCACCACAAAAGCTTCAGGAACAGCCAAAATTCAGTTAAGTAAAGCAATGCAACATTTGCAACAAATTACCGATAGTGGTCAAGCTGTTGAACAAGAACCAAAAATAGAACTCAATTACAAAGTTGAAAGTGAACCTATTGAATGGGAGGAAAATTTCGTACAAGAACTGTACAGCTTTATATCAGAAATTTCACGGTACTATTCCTTGCAAAACATTAAACTTTAATAAATTAGTATTTTTCTTTTCAGGGGAAGATTTTCCACGGTTGTTAAAGCAGTAGAAAAACGCACTGACAATGTACTAGTAGCAAAAGTGTTCGATATATCTGGCGATCGATTTACCGAAGTTGAAGGCGAATTTGCAGCCTTACGTTCTTTACGACACGAACGCATTGCCACAGTTTTGGCTGCATACAAAAATCATCAATCAGCCGCGTTTATATTGGAAAAATTGCAGGGTGCTGATGTTTTAACATATTTAGCTAGCAGACACGAATACACAGAACAAACAGTGGCTACAATTGTCTCACAAATATTAGACGGTCTACAATATTTACATTGGCGTGGTCTTTGCCATCTGGACTTACAACCAGACAATGTTGTAATGTGCAGCATTAGGTCAGTGCAAATAAAACTAATTGATTTCGGTTCTGCACATCGTGTAACGAAAATGGGAACGAAAGTGCCAATTGTAGGACATCCGGATTACATATGTGAGTATAAAACCACTTACTTAAAACACTTTTATATTGTTATTCTTGTTTAGCGCCAGAGGTGCTAAGTGAAGAGCCAGCATTTCCACAAACCGATGTTTGGACTGTTGGTGTTTTAACATATTTAATGCTCTCTGGAACAGTACCATTCCATGGTACTGATGAAAACGAAACCCGCCAAAATATTCTCTTTGTAAGATATAGATTTGAACATTTATATCAGGAAATATCGCAGGAAGCAACACGCTTCCTTATGCTATTATTCAAACGTCAACCAACGTAAGCACTTACAAACAATAAATTGATATTTTTGTGTAAATAAATCATTTTTGATAGGAAACGACCCACGCCAGAGGAATGTCACGAAAATCGTTGGTTACTTCCAACTGATTATATGATTAAGAAAAGAGAACGGGCAGTATTTTTAGGCAACAGAATAAAAGTAATCACGATTATGATAATTTAAGGAAAATATTTATGTTTGTTGTTTGATTCCAGGATTATTCAGAACATTATCATAATGAAAAGGCTGAAGCCGCAGAAAAACATTCTAATTCATTAACAGGAAAAATGGGAAGATCGTACAGCATACAAGAAGAATTATTGACTGCTCCATAAAAACTATTTACTTTAGTTTGTAAATATTGTTTATAATTTTATTATAACATTGGTTAATATTGTTGAAATTTAGACATAGAAATATTTTTTGTTTGTTATTACATAATATATATAATTTCTCTTCATTATAAATAACTTACTAATTAAATTGTACTGAAAAAAAAAATCTGATAAATAAAGAAATGTTTTAGAAAAATGACACTTTGGTTTTCTCATTTTTATTATATAAATTTTAGGACTTACATTTACATTTTCTGTAAAATGTGATTAAAATTACACTATTCATTTTAAGAATTATATAGACAATATGTGGTAGGATTTTTATTTTGTTATTGCTTACTAGTTCCATCAAAATCAGTAAAATAAACAAACAAAACTGATATACAGTGTGAGATCAAAAACTTTTCTATTTTTTTTTTTTTTATCTTATCAGAGAGCATTTTCCAAGAATTCTTCTATTTTGTATAAAGTTTAATCGATTCAAAACTATGTGCACACAAAACTCTAATCAAAAAAACATAAACAACCAGTGTTAATTTTTATTTTTTATAGAAAATATTAATCTGAGCTGCAAATACGTTTTTTTTATCTTACTCGTTGAGCTGTGGGCAGTATTATTACTTATTTTTTGGCAGTCTTAATATATTTCATACATTAGGGGGATTTACAATTATAATAATTCAAACAATTTCCTCAGGAAATAATTTGTTTGAACCGTACATATATATAGGAACTTATAGTTACTTAAAAAAAAATGTTGCACATAATTTTGAACCAACTAAAATAAAAATATAAAAAAGAATATTATATAATTATGTATATAATAATATAAATGTAAATCTGTACCGTGAGTATTCATAAAAAATTCCCATTATTATTACGATTAAAATAAAAACAAACAAACAAAACAAAGATATTTTGCATTGTATAATAAATACAGGACTAGGGTAGATGTGTGATGACAATAAAATGTGTTATGCAGCACATTATTAATGATATGTATAATAATAATGACTACCTTGGTGAAAATATGTTTATCGAATTTGTGTTTGCTCGTTTTCTGATTAATCTTCCTGAAACTATAAACAATATTATTGTTAAAATCATCAATAGATAAACAATAAATGGAATTTTATTTACTGTTTGAGTCTTGTGGCGTTAGCGGTCGATCGATGACACGTTCGATAACCTCTATCCAATGGTCACGATCTGCTTCCGATTGTGCCGATAAATTGTATGTACGATCTGGTGTTGTTAAAGAAAATGAAAAACCCTGATCTTTTACACCAGCTGAAACCCCTATACGAATACTGTAGCCATCGAAACGATGCCCTATAATACCCACAAAAATTCACTAGTCTTCCAATTTGAACGAGATTCAGTCGAATTCCAAGATTTCATAAATGAAATTCACCTTAGAATATAGAAAATGTACACTTACCAATAAAAATTTCGCCTTTTGGATTCGCATCTAACGGTTCATCATGATACATTAACTTTCGATTATCCAACGTGAACCAACGCTTCTTAAAACCATCACTAATACGTGGCCCCGTCTTCCACAGCCACCCCTCTTTGGCAAAGTCCTCTGTTAAATAATTCACCAAATCACATTCACTCGCCGATGGATAAGCAACTTGCAAACGATGTAATTTTGCACACCGTATCGCCATATACCAATTATTTATGATTTCACCATCATCATGATACACATATATATGCCGGGTTGTACCATCTTTAAGGAAAGTTATTTGTAATGAGGCAGGATAACCGATTTTTTCCGGTGCAAACACAACATTCAATTCAGATATACGTAGTATAGCTTTTGGTTCCTTATTTTCGCGTACATAATATTTCAGTGTATCATCTGCTTCAGATAAAACGAATTTACGCGACTGATATTTACTGTCCTCTTTGCCGCGTTTCATTAAAAAACCCTGATAATATCCGCTGGTATATGTTTGACGTTCTGGATAGCAGAACTCTTCTCTTTGGTATTTTGCACGAATCCATTGCTCCACTAACACCCTGTAAATACATTCATTAGACGATGAATTATATAAATTGATCATTTTTCGTACTGTGGATCGTCTTCACGAGGCCTCCTGTAACAGGGAGGCACCCGTTCTTCATATTTCAATTTTGCCCTTGAATTGCCCACTTCCTTCATACGTTCCACTTGAGAGTCTTCCCATCTATCCAGTTTTAGATGTTTTACTTTGCTGATATGAACGCCCATGCTTCTGTGGACGCCAGAACAGCGTGTACAGATAAAAATACCAATATTGTAAGAGGCCCATTCTGGTTCTATTTAGAAAAAATAAAATAAAAACATGTCATATAACTTAAGGAATTATAAAATATTAACTAAACATGTTTTATTATTACATTCCGGACACAACAAGATATAAATATAACATGAAAAATGTACTATTCTATTTAAAACTTGATACCTAATTAATTTGTTTACTAAGAATTAGCATGGGTGGCATGACACAATTAAAACAATATTAATTTTTACTTACTTTTTGCACCACAATCGGCACATTCATTATTACCAGGAACTTTTAATAGTTCCATTAATAATTTTTCATTTCTTTCAGCCATTTTATTCACATAAAATTATTATTAATAAAAACACAAACACTTTGAAAACAAAATAAAGTCGACCATTTTTAAAAGATGTTATGACATTTTCATTGACGCACTATTTGAAAACAATCGTTAATTATTTAATTATTCATTTGATAATAATCAGTAAATTACAATTGTACTCAACGTACTAGAGCTTATGGAGAATTACTGAATAAAATACGAACAATTTTAAAATGCAATGCAATGTTTTTCAACTTTGTTTACAATTTCGTTTAAATTACAGTTTTCTATTTTACGTATTGGCATTGGCAAAGTCATTGAGAAGCCAGGGAAGCAGAGGGAAGCAAGCCAGCTAAAGTGAGATAAACTTCTGAAAACTGTATTGGTTGGTGAGAGATGGAATAGAAAGCTGTAATCATTCTTTAAAATTGAACTATGCCCTCTTTTTGTGCAAAAAATTAACAAAAACATAACCTCAAGGTACATATATTTAATTGTCATTGTTTTAAAATTATTCGTATTATTAATTGTTAACAAACTAAAAAAATATTAAAAATGAATTCTCTCGTACGTCCAAATTTCGTCAAAGCCTTTTCATCAGTGATAAAACAAAGTAACCGAAGTTTCGCTGCTATTACACAACCAAAATGGGCTTCTTTTAAGGTGCAAGATGATAAAGATTTTCTTGAAAAAGTGGAAAATAGTAAGGAACCAGTATTAGTAGATTTCTTCGCAACGTAAGTTGTTAGAATCAAGCTTTTGTTACATATAAAACATTATTAAACGATTTTTAGATGGTGTGGACCTTGCAAGGCCTTAGAACCACGTTTAGAAAATGTTGTGGCCCAACGTAAGGGCCAAATTACATTAGCAAAGGTTGATATAGACGATTTGGGCGAGTTGGCAGCGAAATATGAAGTAATATAACAGCTGAAATTTATATATTGTTGGAAATTTTTAAGAAACATTTGTTTTTAGGTTAGTACTATTCCAGCTTTGGTGGTTTTCCGCAATGGTAAAGTTGAAGAGAGACTAGTTGGATTGCAAGATGAAGATAAATTAAATTTATGGCTGGACGGAGTTTTAAAAAAATAAATTTAGATAACAGTGTAGTCAAATCAACAGCAAGCTTTGTACATAATATAATATATTGTTTCAGCTAAACAAATATATAAACAAATAACACAATAACATTGTAATTTTATTTGATTTGATTTTTAATTTTCTTATATTTTGAAAGGAATAAAATGTTAATTTAAGCACAGATTTAAGGAAGAGTCGAAGAGCTAGGGATATTTAATGGGGATAAAATAAAATAAATAACTAAAAAGTATCTATTTAATTTTTATTCTTTGCGTTTACAACCCTGGATTTTGACAATTCTCCAATTTAATTTTATAGGTTATATTTACTTTTTAAGCCACGGGCTATTTATATATACCGGTCAGGTCATATTTCTTCCATCATGACTTTAAAAAGTTGAACCAACTTCAACTTTTGAGGCAAAGGACTAAAGACTAACAACAACGACTAGAGACTATGTGTAGACGAACAACAGACAAGAGACAACGTCTACAGATTAAAAACAAGGACTTAAGACTGTGTGTAGACGAGCCTTAAATCGTTTAACACGCTCTTATGACGTCAGAGGTGGGGACCGAGCCCACTGACCGGGTATCTAAATTAACCGTGTTATTAAACGCTGATAAACGCTTAAAATTTGTAGAAATTTGGTTAATTTTCCTCTCACGGTTTTCCTCTGCGATTTTCCTTTTGCAAACTATAAAACAATATTAGATGTCTGATTCAGAAGAGGAAAATTTCTGTTTTTTTGGGAAACCACTAGAACCGTACAATGAAGGTATACATCCAATAAAATTTCCATAAAACAAATTACCAATTGATTCTTTTTTAATTAGACGAGTTTCCGAAGAAGAAACCCGTTACTATAGAAGACCAAATCGCTACCGATGCTCAAGGAAGACGTAGATTCCATGGAGCTTTTACTGGTGGATTTTCAGCTGGTTTCTTTAACACTGTTGGCTCTTTGGAAGGATGGACTCCACAAGAATTTAAAAGTACTAGACAAGACAAGGCAAAAGCCCGAACGCAAAAGCCAGAGGATTTTATGGACGATGAAGACGTTGGAGAACATGGAATTGCACCACAAACAGTTCGTGTTACTAACGATTACTCAACAAGTAAAAAAAGAAAACGAATGGTAAAGATTCCAATTATAAATATCACGAAAATGTTAAATTTAAAGTTTACAGGTGTTTGCAGAAGGACCTGTTCCTGGTGAACCAGTTTTACATACGTTACTTACAAGTGGCAATGAAACTATTGGCTATTTACTGTTAAAAAACATTGGAATACAAGATAAAATCAATCAGCGACAAGAAGAATTAAACGAATCTAGTACAAAAGTATACGGATGTGAAATGCCGAAAACTACTGAGATTCCTAAAAGTGTTACTGTAAAACAGTACGAAATTCCACTATTATATAAGGAATATTTGGCTAAACCAAAAGCAGACACTTTCGGATTAGGCCACGAAGGACTTGATAAAACTCATATAAATTTGTTTAAATCTTCAAATTTGGTTGTTCACGATAAAAATAACAAGAAATTATCAATTTCCGGTCAGGCTTTCGGTGTTGGCGCCTTTGAAGAAGATGACGATGATATTTACGTTAAAGACGACATGAGCAAATATGATTTTGAATTAACGGACGAGAAAAAATCAAATAAATCTACCACAAAAAAGAATTTAATGTTTGACATGTTTATCCAATCAAAAATACCATTAATTAACAAAAAATTGTACCCATTACCAACAATTCCACTTAGTTTTAGTGGTAAACATAAAATTAAAAAATCGCGTTTCGAACCAATTGAAGAAAATGAGTCGGAAACAGTGTCTAGACGAGAAATTAATCCAGATGTTAGGGCGAAATATTTAGGTGAAGAAATTAATACGAATGCAACCACTTCTAAGCCAGTTTTGCCAATTAAGATTGAAAAAGACGACGACGAAACCAATAAAAAACAATGCGAAAAAGGGGGAAACAATAAATTTGATGTAAGCCAAGTATTGTTGTCGGATAGATTTGTGTCCGCTTCAAAGCCGGAAGATGTTAGGAATATTTTGGAGACTGTTGAACGTGAAGAAACAACTCATGGGACACAGGAAATGCGAGACGCTGTTCGAATGAAGATGTTTGGTCGATTGACACGTATTATAGATGATTGGCTCCCAAATCCGTTGCTTTGTAAACGTTTTAACGTGCCAGAACCACACACTGAGTAAGTATTTTAAATAAAAGCTAATCTTTATGAAACGTTAGATGGCGCTGGATACCTCATTCTGAATTTTTATTCTCTTTCTAGTAAATCAGAGTCAAAGAAAAAGAAGAGAACTAAAAATTTAATATTCGAATATCAAAAACATAATGAAGAAATTAATTTAAAACCAGGATTGAGTATTCAAGTTAAAGAAGAGCCCTCAACTTCATCAAACATTGTACAAGAAATGGAAATATTGGAAAATTCCGTTGAAACAAATAATGAAGTTCAAAATGATGATTCATCGGTGGAAAAAATTAAAGAAAACACTGAAGAAGAATTGGTGGGCCCGAAAGATATCACAGAAAAAGTAAATGTGGAAGAAAATATTGATTTATTCAAAGAAATCTTCCTTAGCAGCAGCGATGAATCGGAGGAAGAAACTGAAAGTGAAAAACAAAAAATTGAAATTGAACAACGTGTAGAGGAAATGAAAACGAATGTTATGTCTGATGAATTATTGCCAAAAATAAAACCGAGAAAAGAAGGTATATTGTCGAATGTAAATTTTATGAAATTCAATCAACCAAATCAAATAAACGAAATTGTTAATGAACATGAACAAGATAATAATAAAAGTAATGATGATGAATCAATTTATGGACCGAAATTACCACAACGTGTTGCATTGCCTATAAATAGTAATAAAGCAATAAATGTAGGTACGAATGATAATGAAGATGATTGGATTGAAAAAAGTGAAATTAATAATAAAAAGAAGAATAAACACAAAAAGAAACACAAGAAAGAGAAACATTCGAAAAAGGATAAAAGAAAAAGTCGATAAAAATGTTTTGTAGTGTATATAATTAATGTTATTTTGGCTGTGAGCATTAATATTTATAAATAAATTAATTTGTAACAAGATACTACGAGTATGTCGTTTTGCACATCTGTTACGATGTTTCTTATACATACACAATATTATATATCTAAAATGAATGAAAATTACTTGCTGAATGACGGCAAAAGTTAGTTATGATATGCACCTTATTCAAACAATAAAAACGAGTAAACAAGAAATCATTTCAAGTATTTAAATAAGATTAAAGCATTTCCTTGCAGAATTGATAAATAGTTGATTGATTGCATTTGCAGTTTGAATGCAATAAAAATATTCAAACATTGTATATTGTATTTACATTTTATACCTGCGTGTTTTGTTATTTCTACGAAATAACTTCCCAAAGCAATATATTTGTACAGTATGACGCTCTTTTCCTGAAAATGTCACTGTGCGGTTGTTTTTCAACGGGCCTAATTGCCTTTTTGGCGGCTTGTAAGTATTACACACCCGAAAAAAATAAAATTGAAAGTTATAAAAGAGCAACCCTTAGAGTGTAGTTTATTAACTTTCACCGACCTCATCGTACATGCAAAGAATTTTTTATTCTAAAAATTTTTGGACCAAAACTGAACGAAAAAAAGTGAAAGATAAATATTTAGATAATAAGAAGAGACTAGACTGTTTTATATTTAACCTTGAGACGAGATTCGCGTGTTTATTATACATAATCAATTTTCAAGTGCATCTGTATAATACAATTTTTTTAACAAAATTTTATTTTATTCAAAATTCAAGAACTATTTCACCTGTACAAAGTAATAAAATAGGAAAAAAACAATGGAAACATTCGTTCCATTGATATTCATTTGAGATAATAAGACATTCCAAGCAAGTTGAATATATCTAATTCATTTTGGTCACAGTTAAGCATCGGAACTAACTATAAGCATAAGCCCTTTGAATTTTATTACCAATTGACCAATAAAAAAGGCCCATTTCGACTGTTGCACTTAGCTAGTTTTTATATAGTAATTTCATTATTGTATAAAAATGATATTTATATGTTAGTTGTGAATATATTTCATGCATAGCAGAATAACAGAATAAATTTTCAATATTTTTATATACAATTTATATTTATAATAATAAAATAAATATATAAAAGGGGTCGCAAATGGAAACAACTCTTGAAATATACTATAAAGTAGAAAGAAAAAAAACGTATCCGGATATAGTTTCATTCTAGTAAAAGTAATACATCATTCATTGGCAAAATGAAGTGCACGTCTCTAAATACATACATTACAAACACTTGTATTGCTAAGATAGCATGTTAGATGAATAAACTTTACCATAACGAAATTATAATTAAGTTTTTAATAAATAATCAGTCAACTATTTACACGGGGAAGCAATAAATAATTTGTTTATCAGTTCGACATTAACATTTTCTTTTTCTTTTAATTTATACGATATAATAGCATAGCTAGAAAAGTAATTACAATTTGTGAATATTTATATAGATTCAAAAAAAAATTTAAAAGTACATCTTAATTATAAAATAAAAACTTACTAAATTTCATGTACAAAAACTATAAATCATCAAAAATAATTATATGGATTTACAGTCAAAAATCATCATCAATTATTTTTAAGAAAACTATATGAGAATTATTTGTTGGTAAAAAATGGGGTGTTTAATATATTTTTTAAATGAACTTGACACTTAAGTCTATTTTTAACACATTTCTATATAAAAAATTGATAAATTATTTATATAAATTGGATCTGATTTGATGTATAATGTTTTCAACTAAATTAGTACAAATACAAACGCATTTAAATTAATTTATCAAAATTAATTATTAAATAGGTTTTTTTAACATCATTGTTATATTTATAAAAAAAGAACGCACATTTTTATTCTGCTAACAATAAAACGCACATTGTCATCTGTTCAAAATTCTATTCGCTGTTTTTCATCCCCTGTTTAATAAATCATAAAAATAAATGTAATAATCTCTTTTCATCCCCACACATTTCTAGTGGCGGTGGCGATGTTGGCGGTGGGTTGTAAAGCCACTTTAGTGACGACATACAATAAATGTTGGGTGCTTGTATAACGCATATACAAAAATTATAAATAAACCATGTAGAGGGTTTATATTATGACGAATTATATAATAATGCAAAACGAGTTTTATATATATGTATTTTGCTTTTCCAGTACCAATTTAATTACCGCACTTATTATTATAATGGCAAAAGTCCATAATAATAAAAGCTAAAGTATATTAGTTACTATTATTTCCCAGTTAAATGTATGTATTTTTCCTATTTTTAGTACGATAAATTACACATTTTTTTTTCTAAATATATTTGTAACAGTTTTCTAATAACAATAAATTTGTATATTTTTAAAACAGATGTAAAAATGGATTTTTCAACATTATCCTCAAGGTTAAGCGATATCATGCTTATTTTTATTAAAATATATTATATTAATATAATAAAGTCTACTTAGCAATGACCAAAAATTATTATTATTATGTGGTAGGCGTGAGCCACATACAATTCAAATAAATTACAGTTCATATTTATATTAATATTATTAGTATATAGGGATATAATATACGTATCTAGATCAAATGGCACTATTATATACTATACAATATAAGTTTATAAAGCATATATAATCTACTTTTCATATACAACAACAGCTCACCACACACAAATAAAGTATTAACAAGTTTTTGTGATTCATTGCCTGAAGGTAAACATCTTGTATATAACATTTACTATCACCAAGTGAAAATACTATGTCAAATAATAATTTATTAGATGCCAATTAAGAAAAAAAACAGTTTTATGTACTTCATTATTGCTAATCAATTGATTAGAAGAATTTCGAATGCACCAAATCAATATTGGAAAATTTTGTATATTATTTTAATAAACAAAATCAATAATAATATGGGAACTGATCGAACAACAAGTAAAGAATCTTGTTTATACATTTAATTTTCTACAAAAGTAACACATACTGTTTGGTAATTCTGTTATCAATTTTATAATATTCGAAAACAAAATTTAATCTAAAGCTCGTTCCCACTTCCCGTCAATTTCTAAACATATTGAATACATTGGAAAAATAAAACTACATATAAGTATTATTAAATTTGTTATACAGGAATTAGTGAAAAAGCTAATTGTGACAAATAGTTTTAGAAAAATTGTGAAAGTCCACTCATTATTTGTACAAACACTAATCATCATCAAAAATGTTTATATGCAAAAAATTCGCACTTAAAAACAATTACAACAGTTATATAAATTGCTAATAGGTAAAAGAGAGAGAAAAAATTACACCACACACATTCTCTAATGCTTAATTAAGTCCGTGTATGAAAAATGACTGATTGCCATTTTAGGTTCTCAAATATTATCAACACAAGTATTCTATTTTTGGTTGTTTGAAATTTGTGTTTCATTTTAGCTTTCTTGAGAGATCACTTCCTGAAAAATAGAACCATATATATATTATATATATTTGTAATAATTATCTCATTAATTGGACTCGTTGTGTGTGTGCGTGGAAGTACCATTTGTATAATATTATATTAATACGCCCCAACTTCAATTACTCAACTTTCCCATTCATAGTAATACTTGTATTAGAGTTGAATAGTAGTAATGTAAATGTTAAGTTTCTCTTGTAATTGGAAATATCACGCGATTACAATTTAATGCTATCGTGTACATATATATGTATATTGAAATTAAAAAACACATAATATACATATACATTATGGTAAATATAATTTTTTAAAGTGTGACTTTACTGACTAATTAAACTCATTTCATTTTATAATTCCATGATTATGTTTGGATCTATATACAAGGTTCTAATAAATTATAATTTCCACATTATAAATATAAATGATTTGCAAGTGGAACGAATTTACCGGCTTATGTCCAGTTTTTTTCCTAACAGAATTGAATCACAATAGAATTTAATGAACCGTTAACATGTTTAAAAATTGTAGGACGTCCACTGTTAAATAAATTTCTTATCAAATCAATAATTTATTTCTGGTATGCGGACCAGTTTTTTTCAAGAGTTTTTTTTTATTATTGGAATTTTGCATATTTTGTATTGTGTAGAAAATTTTTCTAAAATAGAAGTTGTTCATTTCTATGTGACATTAATTTTGATTGTATTTTATTATATTTAAGTCAATGAAAATGGGAAAATTAGGAACCAGGTCATCAAGCAATTGTTTTTGTTTGTTAAACATACACTTTATATTGATTAAAAATAATTAATTAGTTGGGAAGTTGAAGTACATGCGATGTTTTGACAAACTTTACAAAAAACACTCTTATACTTTAGTTGTGTAACTTATACACAGATAATCAACGGTTAAACAATAAATTTCCAAGTGGTGACAAAGAACACGAGTTTCCTTTTAATATATTAGTGAATGCTTAGATTTTCTTCTATTTATAAATATATAGTTAACGAAAATTATTCAACTGGAAATGAAAGAATACATTAAATACAGCTTCCATTATCTATATTTTCTTTTTCCATTTTATAATATTTATGTATGTATATCTTGTAGGTGTTTGTCAGAACAGAAAGAAAGTTGTTATAATGTTCACCTAAATAATAATGTATTACTAATAAAATTGATGAATTTCAAAAACATTATAAAATTTTCACAAAAGAATTTCATTAAAATTTTGAAAGTAAATTTTGATTGATTTGTAATTGACATCAATTTGTGGATACTTTTATAAATAGAAGAATTTTCTGTTAAAATTTCAAATTAATCTTTTACGCTAATCATTAAATTTTAATTGATAAAGTTAATGTCGATCTCAGACTTTCAAAATGACAGTACATTTCATTTTAATATTGTTAGAGATGAATTGTTTTTTTTTTCTTAAAATAATAATTATGTATTATAGTACATTCTTACACGAACATCTAGTTTTGTGTTTTATTTACAATAACACTTAAAAAAGAATCGGGTTTGTTTTTGTCGACAAATAAAATTAGGCCAACAAAAAGTTTTCTGTTTATTTGTGAAATTTATGAATAAAATTATAGCATTTTTGTATTTCTAGTTATTTTCCAAGTCTTGTTTTGCACAGATCTAGTGCTAAAAGTTAATAATAAACTTTAATAAACATTATATCTACCTAATATAATTATAATAAAATCCTTAATATTTTTGTGACATTATTTCTGTATGTCGAGGTACACCTTACAATAATATACCTTGCCTATAACAAGTTTTACAAAATATGCAATTTGATTGACAGAAAAGGACTAATTGCAATTTTTAGCATTGACATTTATAATTATATACACACAAACACTCACTCTCAGGTGGAATTTGTGAAATTTCATTATTGAGAGCAAATGAAAAAAAATATAAGACCAACACTAGAACCCTCTCTTTATTCATTCAAAGAATATGTGAAACAAGAAACTGCTGCATATGCAAAAAATATGAAAAAAGTCCGTATTATCACATACTTGTCTTTGCAAAATGAATAACAGGTCAATCCACTCGACTCGTCTGAAAAATTAACAGAGAAAACATTTTATAATAACCGTTTTAATTTAAATATAATCTCCCAAGAATATCTTAATACGGTTAAGAAAATTATAAAAAATGGACCCACCTCACCTACGATACATGTTATTATTGTCTTTGATATTACAATTTTGTCATACGTTTCGCTTTGAGGAGTTCTTGTTATGTAATTTTATTGTACCAAAATGTATTATAGTTCTTGTACCCCCTTGAGGTATTCAAATTTCGTTTTTCTAAGTAGTTCTGGTTTTTTTTTCCTCCTCCTATGCTATAATTACCACTTTTTTCCACTTGAGAACAAAAAATCGTTTTTGACATTTTGGTAGCAAATGTGCCTGGAAATTTGGTACAAGGCTTTATAATTTCGTGTCTAATTTGTATATTTTTTATATCGCACATGTAATTCTTTAAAACAAAACAGTATGTTCTAATTATAAATTCAGTACTTTAACGATGCATTGTTGACTGACTGATAAATGATAAAAATGGGTATTTTGCTGTGAATGGTCAGACGATAAGTGGGCTTAAATTGGGCAAAACCGTCTGTTTTTAATACACATTATTAATTTCAATCATTATACTATTTCCGTTCTTGGATATTAAATTTTTTAACAGGGATTAAAGGAAATGTTAGTGGTTTTCAATTATAATATTATACTTTTTTTATTATAATTTAATTATGCACAGGGTGTATCGTTTACTTTTGCAGTTTAATTTATACCGGATATATGTAAATTTTTTTTTATTATCACATTTCATTGAGTTGTGTTTCCTTTATAAATATTTTTTTTCCGTAGATATCTAATATCATCGTTCTTATATATTTATTATTTATTATTTATAATCAAGTGCCAACAAAAATCTAAATTTCATTTAATCAAATAGAAAAAATTATGATAAAACTAATCCTTTTTACTTAATAAAGTTATTTACTCAAAGTGCCCTTGTTCATGGAACTAGGCCGGTCCTGTTTCAATGAAACATTTTTATCTCCATCAATAATATAAAATATACATCAGTGCAAATAATTAAGCAATTAAACTATTTTTTATCCTTCATAAAATATTTTGTTGTAAATGCGTTTTATCAAAAAAAATAATAATAATAAAAATCTTTAGCCTACATTTGAAACAATGTATTTTAAATTAGCTTAATATTTTCATTATCATCATAATTAACTAATTACCTTATTATTATTATTGTCGTCGACAGTTAAAACTAAT
Organism: Oryzaephilus surinamensis; assembly: GCA_004796505.1. Classification (NCBI taxonomy): domain Eukaryota; kingdom Metazoa; phylum Arthropoda; class Insecta; order Coleoptera; family Silvanidae; genus Oryzaephilus; species Oryzaephilus surinamensis. The sequence continues at coordinate 46,809 of SSSI01010170.1, forward strand.
TACATTTAATATCCTTCCGTTGAAATCGAATTTATGAATTACTTGAATTCAATAATGAAAGTGTCTGCAAGTCTGGAATACCAATTAAATTCTATGTTTATAACAAATTACTTCTTAAATAATAATAAATGTAGGTTCGATGACTTTCTTCTGTCTAAGGATGTCTATACTATGAGCTTTTATGTTGTGGGTCTGAGTTTATGTTAATTTTGTTGAAAAACCTACACGACTAATTATATAAATAATATACCTACTTATCTGTATATATGTTATATGTAGGTTTTCAGTCAATTTTTTTTCAGCTTGTTAACATCATTAGAAATTAGCATTTAGATATGTATATTAATAAAACAGAACTATGCCTTATAGCGAAATGCAGTTATTGCAAAAGAAATGCATTTAAAATTGAATTTTAATAAATTGATTAATATGGAATGCTAGTTTTGTAGACAATAAAATGAGTACAAGGTTTTAAATTGTATACAAAAGAAGTAAATTTATATACACGCAGAAAGTAACATAGTTTTTCATCATTATATAATCGTTTATAATGTAAATATTTTATGAGAAACGTAATCATCAATTTGAATTTAAATTTAGACAAAATTCTAGTAAAAATTAATGTAACAATCCATAAAACGAGTTTAATAACATTTTAACAACATTGAAGAAACTCACATACACAATTCGATAATTCAAGTTTTCAATTAATTAATGAACTTGTCTGAAAGTTTCTTATGTATTCTTTAATTATACATACTATTAATATTCATTTCATGATTATGGTAAATTAGTCTGATAATAAATTAAATTAAATAGACGAAAAAATAGGTCCCTTGACAAATATGTATATAGTTAAAAAATAAACTCAATTACATGAAAAACTGTTATAATTTTGATTTAATAAATTGATTCTACATTCATAAATTCATTTATATAAAAAATTAAAAAAGTAAATATAGAGAACGTTACATTTTTTCCATAATGTATAATTAATATAGTATCAGATAAAATTATTAACAGTCATTAAATAACTGTGTTTCGATTCACTTAATAAATATTTAATTGCATACCACTTAAAAATAATTTCAGTTAATTTAATTTTTTTTCTATTAACTTTCAATACATAGATATAATATAATACATATAAAAGTATTATATAATAATTTGTAAATAATGATAAAAAAAATTACACACACATTTAATCTTTATTATTAACAATCAACAGTTTTAATGTTTTTATATAGTGTAATAAAAAAATTCTACTCCTATTATCAGAAAAAAAAGTACTTGTTCACAATAAAAAATTTTAAAACAATTTTTAATCTCCAAAATTGAGTTATCGAAATGCGGAATATTTGGTTTACGGTATACGAGTATAATAAATACACAATTCAATACATATTGTTTAAAAATAAAACGATTTACTTAAAAAAAATGATAAGAAACAAACTACAACATGTATCAGATTAATATTGTACATTTATTACCTAAATAAACAACACACTTAGCATATAAGTGGGTCTGAAAACTTTTTTACTTGACGACAAGATTCTAGATTTGATAAAAAAATCTATATAGAATTTTCACGTTTGGATTATATCCAAAAATATATATACTGTATAATACAGAGTCAATTGCAAACTTATATTACATATATAAATTAAACATTGTAACTGTCTTGAAACTAAAACACTATAATTCACTTGTCTATAACAATTAAAATACATTTACAGTAAAATTGGCCAATAAATACATACACTTTATGACTTGTAAGTAAATTGGCGATCATTAATTCTCCAGAATATATATATGTGTGTGTATATAGAACACCCGGTATGTTTGCGGAAGATCCATTCTCAGTGGAGCATATCTAAAGGGTGTATTGCCCTTAAATAACTAAGCAATACTGCATTGCAAACACCTGCATATACATATATGCGGAATAATCGTGAAGACCTTAAGCAGCGTCATCATTATTGCATTAAAAAAACATATATTGTAATGCATTAATGTAGGTAAAGGTAATATAAAAAGGTTCCCAGCTGAGCGTATAATAATTCTTGTTTGTTAAAGGGGTGTATTCACCCTTTTCCTATTTCCGACATATAACCTACATATGTGAACACTTTTATTATATAAGTGGTGTGATTTATTGGGTTTAGTTACACTATATAATGTGTACTACTACCTGATTTTTAAACAAATTTTATTTGTCTAGAACTCTACAGGGTGTTCGATTTACTAAATTGAGATTTATAGGCAATAAAATTTCAAAAAAGTGGCTCATAAAAGTCAATTTTTGTTAACACACTTATCAAATTTCATTCAATGGGAATAAGATTAAGTTGAATTGGTTGTTGAAAGATTTGACTGAAAAATAATTGGCATTTTTAACAGATTTTGGCAGATTTTTTAGTTTTCGAAAGTGTTGATTAAAATTTTAATAAAAAACTCAAAAAAGTCGATTTTTGTTAACACACTTCAAATTTCGTTCAATGAGAATAAAAGTGAGTTGAATTGATTGCTGAAAGCTTTGACTGAAAAATAAGGTATTATTGCCAATTTTTAACAGATTTCAGCATAATTTTTTTCATAAAATATATACATAACTCATAAAATGTGAAATTTCTTTAACACACTTCAAATTCCTTCGTGAAAGCTGAATATTTTGACTGAAAACTAAACTAAGTATTCGTAATTTTTAACAAGTTTTAATCAAATTTTTTACCTTTTGAAAATGTCGAATTTTTCTGACGAAATTCTTTATAAAATTAACTCATTCGATTTGTTTTGAAGTAAAACGCATTATGTATATTGAAAAGAACTTTGAACATATCATTATTTCTGATAAAAAAAATAATTTGGTGAAAATATACCCCTGAAAAATGTTGTTTGTATTTTCCTAGAATGGAAAATTACTAGTTTTAATATACTGAATTGATCATCTTTAATAGATTTACTAAATCATAAATTGGGGGGTTTTATTATATTTAGTGTAATTGGTTTGAATATAATATATGTCATTGACCTGAGATGATGGTGGTGGTGGGTTCGAATAAAGAATAATTGGGGAAATGCACCCCACAGCACATTACTAAACTATATAGGCTGCCATTTATATATTCTTCTTCAGAATTCTATTTTTAATTGAGCCATAAATTTTCTATGTGCCACAAATTAAACGGTTATATAACAAAGATAGACAGTCAAGCGGGTGTCTGAATGCATGTTTTCCTAAATAGAGAAAATTGTGGGGGCTAATGCTAATTGAATCTAAGGACCACCACAACAAAACTACAAAAATCTCACAGAATCCAGTAAAGAGCCTTGATTTTGAAGGTTTTTGATGTTTTTGTTTTGTTATACGTAATAAATTATCAAATTTATTGAACGCAGAACATATAACGCAAAAATTGCTTACATAAATTTGCAATAATCAAAATAGCAATTTAGAAATTACGTTTTTTTTATAGTATAACTAATAATATTCATATACAACATATTTCTAATTGGTTACAAAGTAATCAAAAATTCAATTTTTGTTACATGTGTCATGGTTAAGATCAAGGCTTTTTGACAACAAATTTTAGTATTATCATTTGAGGCCAAAAGAAAAAATCCATTGGATATTATATCTTAACCTTTATCGCCCTATTTTATCATTATTTTTTTTTTGTAAAAACGTTTACAAAACTGTTATACATTATATATAATAAAAGAGAGAATGTGTTATGTTCAACTAATAGTATATATTCTCCGTTATCATATATTTTCAACACCACTAGCACACGTTTTATGCTCCATAACAGATAAGGATTTGAGAAGTGGAGGACATTTCATATATGAATTGTTCGAGAAGACCTTTTGAATATATTTTCTAAGAAAATACGGAACTCCATGAAGGACGTTATGTTTACTGATAACAATAAAATCCTGCTGGTTTTTCTCATCGATAAAAATTTCGTTATCATTTACTTTGACAATTGATTTTTTCAATTACTGTGTAAATAAATACAAGTATTAAAGGAGTCCTATTATGTTTATCACTAATATAATAATTTTGTAATACTTTACTATTATTATTGACGGACGAAAAATTTGGCGCCTATTAAAATAAATAGTTTATAAAAAGTAGCATTATTGATACACTGATAAGATTTAAATTTAGGTTTTTTTTCACGGTATTAACACTTGTAATAATTCTCTCGAAAAAAATATACCTTATTATAAATGTTTATTTGTACAGAAAATTGTGTAAAGTAATTCTATACAATGAATACTGATTTTTTTATTTTTTATAATGTACGGCTATTTTAGTTATTTCCTTGTTTGACTAGAACATAAAATGAAATATGCATCAAACACTTTATTAATAAGGAGTTTAACGCTAATTTATGAAAATGATCAATATAAAATACCACACCCAATGGAAAAAATATCGAAACGGAGGTTTAAAACCCAATTTCGATTAATTCAATTATTAATAAATGTCAGCTTTTCAAAAAACTACTTAGAATGTACGAAAATAATCATTTTTTTTTAATTTCTCTTTTAAAGTCTTGCAATTTCATTAAAAAAATGACCTACCTCTCAATTTTAAATACTGCCAGTTAAAAATGTATGTTTTATTATTATATAAACTGAATTGTACGAAAGTTTTTGGTCCACAAATGTACTTATAAATGTTAAAGGTGAATGAAAAAAATTTCTCTACAGAAATCCAAATTAGGAACAATATTTTTGTCCAAAGACGTCGTAAAGAGAAGGTTGTTGGTTTGATTTTTGCAAACAAAACGGTAAATCGATTTTATTTATTGGCCGATAAAAAGATTATTATATTGAACATACCATCAATATCCAATGCAAACATTTAAGAGAAAATAATGATTTCGAGTATGAAAATTTACTCTGCAATATATTAATTTATTAATATTATTCGTATACCGTAATACCTACATACTCGTATGTATACTATAGTTATTTTTTTATTTTCGATATAATATACGCGATAATTAATTAAAAATACAAAAAATATATAAGTATTCAATAAAATTGTTTAATAAAAAACACCTACATAGATGAAAAAAACACAACAAACTGTTACTTAACAATTTTTTTATTCAGGGCAATAACATTACAAATATTTTTGCATTTTCAAGGCCGATAATATTAATTTTCAGTGAACGTCTACAAAAATAATAAATTTACAATTTTGTTTATGTATTAGATATATACAAATATTCGATGATTCAGTATTTACGCTCTATTATTTCGTTTAATGCAAAATAATAATATTTTGATGTCTAGTTTTGTGTTTGCAAAAAAATATTACATCCTTGTCGAAAACTGGTTGATTTTTTCACTTCTCCGCATGCATTTCTATAAAACATAATTTTTTCGACACTGGATGGAATGTTGTTACATTTAAAATAATACACAAAGAAAGTAGTTTTGAATTTTAGGCGTGGATCTACTGTCATGTTGAACAACTTATTGCCCCTTGAAGCGATTCCTTACCTTTAATAATAATTAAAAACGCGATCTAAATAAAAATATACACATTGTAAAGATTATGTGACAATATGAAAGCGAAATAAAAAAAACTTGTATTATAGATTTGAAATCGAAAAATGTTAGACTACAAATGGAAAAGCTCCAAAGCTAATTTAATTTACTATATAAGTCGAAAACACATAATCAGGTGATAAATTTAGATAGTTACACTTATCGATTTGGCAGCACATTAAAAATACATAAAAAAATTCATAGAAATAAAGAAAATATCAGATTGAATTTCGAAATATTTTTTAATACAATTTTTTTTTGGTTCATTTAACTTTTTGTTGTGGGGGAGTGAAAATAACTGTTTGAGATGTGGATGAAACTGGGTTGCAATATAAAATTTCTCCAGGAAATAGCACGTAGTAAAACTATTACAATCAACAGTCGATTTATCGCTTCTTATCGATTCATTGTTATGTGATGACAATCTAAACTCTGGTAACAGCATGCCTAATACAAGATTTTATATTATACGAACTACGAAGATGCAATCTAATTATATTCCAACACTTAATTCTTAATTAAATTCCCCCAGGTTCAATTTCATTTAACCGGTTGTTAATTCAAAGCTGATATTAATAAATTGTACGTGCTTAATAAAAAAAATTGCATTCGTTTTATTGAAATGCAAATATTTTTGTTGGTTTATATAATTTTTTTTCAAATATTATAATTGGATCTGATTATATGTATAGAAATATGATATGAGCGAATTAATATTTGAACACACCCTAAAAATAATAGAAGAATTGCAAAATTTATCTGTAACGAAAGTTTAATTCGCGAAAATGAGTTCATAATATTATTACATTCAAATTATAATATGATGAAATGTTTTATTTGAAAAAAGATTTATAACGTTCAATAGTTTAATTAAATTGGAGTGAATTTAAAATTTTGAATTCATTTCCTCTATTCAATCAATTGCAATGTAAAATTTTCCTATATGCATCAAATGTTTTCCTCAAATATTAAACACACGTGTTATATAGTGTAAAATTTCCATTAAGAATTTCAACACTTTACACAATGTTTGCATTTCAAATTAAAATGATTCCACCCTACGCACATCTAAATTATTATCATTATTGTAATAAGTATTTCAACCATAGTAATATAATTAATATTTCTAATGAAAATCTCTACGTATTTTATTTGTTTTTGGTACGTTTCGTTACATATCTGACACTTAAATAACCGCGAAAACTTCCGGCTGAAAACGTATGAGTTTATTTAATAATGGTTAGAATTTAAAGTCAAGCCAAGTAATTAATATATACATACATGGTCTGATCAAAAAATACGGTGAATAATTTTTTAACAAATAAGATATTAATGTTACATCTGATATCACTTAGTCTCCTTCAAAGTACTCTCCCTGGCTATCCAATACATTTATTCCAAAGCTGATTCCACTATTGGAAGCCTTTCTGGAATGCTTTTTTTGGAATGGCTTTTGGCGGATCTGCCGCAGCACTTTAAATGTCTGAAATAGGTTCAAATTGCTATCTTTTTAGCACACTTTTAATTTTAAGGAATAGCCAAAAGTCGCATGGTGTTAAATTGGGCGAATAAAGTGGATGTAGACAGACTAGAAAATTTTTTAAGCCAAATATTCGCGTTTTATTATTGAAATGTAACACGGTGCGTTGTCATGATGAAGCAAAAAACACCACTGGCCTATTTTTGTGGTCATTTTCTTCGAACCTCCGTGCTCAAACGTTGTAATAAGGCCCTTATAATAGTCACAGTTTACAATTACTCCTTTTGGAACGAACTCTGACCACACTATGCCCTCAGAATCAAAGAAAACAATGACTATGGACGCCCTGACCGATGTTCGTCTTCAACTAACTCATTTCCGGTTTTTAATCTTTCGTACTTCTTGTATTCCATCTTCAGAGTCACCACATTGTCGCCATATACTGTTTTTAACATTTCGTGGGCCCTTTCAACAATTTTTTGTACCTTAAAACAAAACTTCATATGCTCATAGTCCATAATATACGCCAAATCGCGCCAAATGGAACAAACAGAGCCTCACTCTTTTACTTCTAGAAACCGATCAACTAGTTATAATTAGTTCAAACTTAGCAAAAATGTTCTCAAATGTTCAAGCTATCTGGTGCAGTACTTTAAAATGATGTACGGGAAGCAGTTGCTGCTATAAAAAATAATTCACCGTATTTTTTGATCAGACCTCGTATATTTTTTTTATGAGAGATGATCCCATTTAAATTATCATTAAATATTTTGCTGTTTACTGTTCTACTTACTTTATTTACCTTCTCGTGGCAAATGTATTAGTCAAAAATAATTTATATGCATAATATATTATTCACAAAGTTAGTATATGTAAATACTAAACTATAATTGCTTTTTAGGAAAGTTAATATAAAACTAAGCCCAGTGCCTGTTCTAGACAGAGTAATGACTACCCACGAAAGGGTTAATGATTGTTGTATTTGTCTTTTAGCCCCTTTATTTACTTTATGGAAAACGTTATGTTTAATGGCAAACTTTCGGTGTCCCCATCGTAATAAAAATGTTATTATACCTGAAATAACTACAACGAAATACTCAAAAATACCGGGATATATCAGTGTCTTTCTCATATTTATTTCAATTTTGATATGCTTAAAATGGCAAATTGAAGATGGTTTTGATTTGAGTAAAAATTTCGAAATGTATCTTATAAATGCCACCAATTTGTTCACTATATATATGTCTATAATATATTGTACACGAGATGAAGGTATTTTATATTATAAAAGAATAATCGAATTAGTTGACAAAAGACATCTTTATGGATTGGATGAAATTTTTACCAAAACTACATATCAACATTTTATGTTTTTCGTTTATTTTTTATGGGGCACGAGTATGATTAATTTAATAATTTTTATAAGTTTTATTATTCTTCAACCAACATTGGAAACTGTTTTATTTTTAATAGGATTGTCTGCAAGTTATTACAATCTTGCTATGCTTACCTCTCAAAGTGTGGCAACTCCAGCATTGTACAAAATAATACTGCAATCTTGTCTGGAGCAGATTGAAAAAACAGTTAATGAAAGACACAATACGAGTACACCATTGTATATGAGAATCCAATATTTGCAGAAGTATTACATGGCAATTGTACAAAATTATTTGCGACACATACATTGTCGAGTTCCAACAACATTGATAATTTTATGTTTATTGGTTT
>SSSI01010171.1:0-23468 GCA_004796505.1 Oryzaephilus surinamensis
ATATTATTATTTGTATAATATAATATATATTATCTATTATTAATAATATATAGCTATAGCTATATTGTATACTATATAGCTACTTAATAATATACATACATATTGAAAAAAAGGAGTTATTACTTCATTGATGATTGATGAGTAATTTGAGATAAATACCAATAATATTTACTATGCAATAAAATAAACATTTGTCAATAAATTATATTGTTAAAGTCATTCACTCACCTTTTGGATAATAATAATAACGAAAGAATTATTATTAAACATTATATAATAAAATAATTAAAACTCATGTTTATATGTTGAGGAATATTCAAAGGGTTGTATACTTACCAGTATTGTAAATAAATGAATAAAGTATTTAATACATTTTATATTCATCAATAGTGAAGAATTTTAAAACATTTCTAATAGAGAAAAGAGTTATGTGGTAAATTTGATTCCAAATTGAGCAAAGCTCACATTGTCATTTTAAAAATTACCCAAATAAGAGGTTAAAGGTGAAAACTTTTCATTATTACATATGTGTATATATGTATAGAAATTACACATTTACATACTCATAAGTCTGTAAGTAATATTTTTAAGTTGAACTAAAAAAAATTGTCTAACAACCTTGCTATGATGAATAATAAGTACAAATATATACAAATATTTTGATTTTAAATGAAACACAATTTAAGAAAATATTGCTTTAAAAAGTTTTCTGAAGCAATTATAGTTAAGGATATTTACTTTAAATGGTTGTATTTTTCTTATGGGAATTCCATTTTACCTATTAAAAATTTCCAGTAAATGAAACACTTGACTAAATTACATAGTAATTATTTAATTTAAAAAAGGTAAATTTCCTGATTAACAAATTTTTATTTTAAGAAATAACATGACACATGATATATTTTTTAATCTTATTATATCCGGATATAGATTTCAAGAAATTCACTTTTACACAGAAATTAATCGATGATTTGTTCAGCCAAGTGTAAAAAGAAATTCACAATATTGAGAAAAATATTTCTTCTGGTAATTAAATAGTTCCGGTTGAAATTAAAAAAAAACCAAAGGCGCCATTTCGCCCCCACATTTATAAAAACATACCAAAACCGTATCATTTACTAAAAGCAATAAATTTATATGCAAATTTACTACTTAGACTTAATTTTCAGTTTGTAGGTGTAATAATAATACAATGTTTGTGTACCTACATATATAAAAAAATTAAAATTACATACTCGTACATACATTAATCTCGCCTTCTCTATTTTTTTTATATAACATGTATGTACGAGTATATGCTGTGTTTATAAAGTATTATTGTGACCTGGTGACCTCCCTACCTTAGGTGAGTTTACGTCTCGTCTTCTCGTCGATGAAGATATAATATCTATTTAGTCAGCATCCAGAGAGAGTGGCTTGTGCAAGTGCACATTTAATAATAGTGCAGTGCAAAATTCTATCCATACTTATATACATATGTATATAGTGTTATTAACATAATTTTGGAAAAAATATAGTATGAAATGTTTTGGTTTACAATAATTGGACTATTTATAAATTCGCTGGTGCTTTTGGTAGCCCAACAGGTCAGATATATATTCAATAAAAATATATAAACAAATTTATCATTTTATCATTTCAAGGTGGAAATGCAATTATTTTCTATCACGTATTGGATATTATAGAAAAATTATTATAATTTGAGCATGCAAACAAACATAATTATCATTATTATTGCGGTTTAATGAAATGTTAAACATTTTTAAATGTATTGTCCATGTTTGGAAATTTATTTTTAATTGTTCGTTTATTAGAAAAAGAAAATAACGTGTCATCTGTACATACGTATTATTTCGTAATTATTAAGTGTCGTTTAAAATCATTTACAACCCACGCATTGACGAATTTCTTTTGATGTCTTTATAATCGTACCAAAACTGGTATGATGCTGAATCATTGAATTCTTGCACAAACATTTTTGTCTAATGAAGAGTAACCATAGTTTTTATTGAAAATGAATTGTTTAGATTTAGACGAGTACATTTACTTGAAAACATCAGTCTATATTTGGATAAACTATTAGAATTCAATAAATTTTAGTCGAAAAAGAAAAGCAGTTTTTAAATAAAATATATTAATTATGTTGCGAATAATAGTTAATTATTAATTATTTATACGTATATGTATTGGCATAGTAATGCATCATTTCACTAAAATAATTACTAAACATTCATTTGCATCAAATTAACACCTTTTGTCGATAAAATAAACACAAAACCAACTATTTATTATATACTTTAACTTTCAGTAGGTGTATACTTATACTTGTGAAATTTACCTACACATAAAACAAATACAACAAATACACATAATATGTATTTATGAAAAAATAAGTAAGAATTATTTTTGCAATAATACCAACCAGTACAACCGGTATTACTCATTTTTCTTTCATCCTAATTTTTTGTAACAAAATATACACATCAATAAAGATGTTAATTAATTACCAGCATTTGTTCTATCACTCTATTAAATGATTTATAGTAAAATTTATTTGTAAATATGCAATAAATATTCAAGACCAACCCTATATTTTACAGTAAAATGCTCTTGTGTAGGTTGAAAATAGTTGAGCTAGCTTCTTCTTTGAATATAAAATGATTATGTATTAAGGACACGATAGAACAACGTTTTACAATCAAATATTACACATAATATTAGAAAATATGATAGAAAATGTCCTTCTTGCATGATGGCACATGAGATAATTCATTTCCATCATATAAATTTACATACCGGATTAAAATTATTTACGGAAACTTAAAGAATTTTTTTATAACAACATTAATTTAATAATTATAATTGTCTGAGACTGCTGTGTTGGGATGAGACTGTAAATAAATTATTTACAATTCAACATTGTAAAAAATAAAGTGATTAAATTTAAAATTTTATTGTATTAGCATATAAAGAATTCGTTAATTAATATAATATGTGTAAATTGGCTTTTTAGAAGGTTACAATTTATAATAATAAGAAGAATCTATATCCTTGTATGTACATAGAATTAAAAAATAAAATAAAATATAACATCAACTGTCACATCAAAAATGATTTGTTTGATGGGACATTTTCGATATGGTATTTTCAGAAAGGATGATGTCCTTGTATTAAAAATCTAATCACATAAAATAAGACCATAATATTATCGACGACGTTTTTTTTTTTTTTTTTTTGTAATCAAACATTTAACAATACAACACGTACGTTTGTTTGCAATGTATAAAAGAATTGAATAAGATGACAATTAGATAGTATTAGATTAGACTGTTAGCAACTAGTAGGTAGTTGTTGCCACTTAAAAAATTTAATCTTTAATAAGAATTATGAATTAATGTCTTTTCCATAGGTATTAAATTAATATAATGACAAACAAAAGTTGTCTTTTATTGTTGTTATTTTTATAACGTGACTGTAACTGCCCAATAATTTTTTCGCACATTCCCTTTTTGTGTTCGTGATTTTTAAATTATAGAAAATTAATAGAAATAAGTACTATTCATTATTGCCATTATTCTTACTCCTTTCTATACATATATAGTTGGATCGATGAATCCTAAATGTCACATGACATATTCTTTATATGGTGTTCTATCAAATGCAGATTTTTATTATTTTTGTTAATTTTATGAATCTAGTAAAGCATTTTATGCACATATTTTATGGACAAGCTATTTTATGAATTTCCACGAACATGGCGCAGTCGTTTACATCATGTTAAAATACATATTGAGTTAGTCTTTGAAGACTTTATTTGACAATTTTAGATATTTTCCAAATAAAATTTGAAACATTATTATTGTTTTATTATTTTGTTATTGAACTTATAACAAAATTTATTATCACGCATCATACATGCACATAATACCTATTTGTACAAAAATAATTAGGTATATTTTACAATTTCACATATAAATATGGTCACGTTTATAAAATGTAATAGAAACAGTTAATATTATTGACTTTTTCGAACAAATTTTGCTGCAGGTTGTATATTTCTTAAACTCTTAAAGCAAAAGATGAAAAAATTAATTAACATAAAATTCGAGGTCATGAATGCACAATAAATAAATTAATATGTTTTTTTTTAATAAAAAAAACTAATACATTGCACAATTAAAGAATTTCATCAATTATATTTATATAAAATAAACTTTTTTACGAATAATTGTATCACACTATCAACTAACTATTATGTTATAAATATTTAATTTATTTGCATGAAAGTTAAAACGAAAGCAAACTGTTTTGTAAACAGTTTTAAATCACAAATAATAGTTGAATATTTTTATTTATTATAAATAAATTTATACAAGTTTGAGCGGCGTGGACACGGTGGATAACTTTATTTGCAAAAAAATTATCAGTATGTATATTTTAAATATTTATCACTTTCCAAGTGAAATGTATTGTAACTGTAACATAAATAAATAATTTATATATTACAAAAATTACATACAATTTTATGACATATTATAATTAACTAATTTTTAATAATTATAAATATATTAATAACAATTACGAGTGAAATAAATCACATATCCATCAAATTATAGTAAATCGTGATTGGGATGGCACAAAATGCATTTATTTTGTATTTTCTAATAATTACAATTACATGAATCTCGTTCAAGGTCCTGTTTTAAATGTTTATTATATAAATAATGTTTGTTAAAAGAATTATATTTAAACACCTACAACCAGTTTAAAAAAAAATAATAAATATGTGCTAAATTCATAGATTTGATGTGCAATTTTGAAAAGATGTATTATACGCTTTTCGAATCGATTATGCAAATTTTGCTCGCATTTACACATTTATGATGATGGACTTAAATTAAAATATGAATATGTAATTTACATGGAAGAGTCATTATAATTGTAGGATTTCTAGATTTGTTGTAGTTGAGTACAATGTATACCTAATTATGAAATTATAATGCTTTTAACTACTTATGTTATACAAATATAAAGTCGTGTTATTATATAATTATTATATAATCAATTAATTAAATTAATATTATTATTATGTATATTGTTTCTTCCTTAAATCTATACACAATATATATACAGAGCATTTTTTTAGTTGGAACTTGTATTCGGAAAACCAGTAAACGTACAAAATTGAAATTTTGGCTACCAGAGTAATCGGGGATAAACTTTCTTCCTAAAATATTTTCATTGTTCTCGCACTTCCTGTTACACTGGAAGTAGACACCAACTTCCTTATTTTCAATTTCAAACCCCATTTTTTATTTTAAATTTGTATTCTGCATAAAAAATATAGGTCAGTTTATGTCAGTATATAAATATGACTATTTTTGAGTACCCAATTAATGATTTTAGTCAAAAATCGTTGAGAAAAAGGGGTAATTTCAGCATCTTTTATATCAACCGTTTAATATGTAGTATACATATGTATTAGCATCTTTTCTTGTGAGTCACCCTGTATAATATGTATAAAGTACAAGCTGTATTTTTAATATCATACTCAAATATAATAATGTTTATGTTTATGACATTTGGTGTAAATGTGTTTATAATTACTAAAATTCTACGATAATTGTTATTATGCATAATTATTATACGTGAAATAATTTGTATAATTGTTATATTCATATAAGTACAAACATTTTAGCAAGGACACAAATTAACTATTCTTCAAAAAATTATAATTTATGATATTATGTATGTATAATACAAAGCTGAGTGTCACTTGTTGATATTTTGACGATTTGGAAAACATTTTAGATACGCTGAGACGCATATGAAGCCATTTGACTTAATATTTTGTAATTGATGTAACATGATTTAACAAAATTCTATAATTTTGAGCAATCAACTAATGAAAATGAAAGTTTTTATAGAAACTAAAACTATTAGAAATAGGTACATCTCAAAATACCTAAAACACACAGATGTATTGTTTTTACAAATGTTTTACATTTGCCACCATTAAAAATTGCGTAAAAAAATAATGAATACTTATACATACACGAGTATAAAATTAATTTCTTTTAAAGCAATTGATAAATACATGCTAATAATAAATAAATTTACCTATTACACACATGAAATAGGCAATTAATGGCAAATAATTGTTAAAATAGGTAAAAGTAGGAAAAAAAAATAGGAAAAATATACCTACATATTCTCCAAAATAATTATTGTTATCGATAAAAAAAAATTTTAATTATATTTACAATGAGAGTCAATTTTATAGATATAAGTAAGTACTTACATGCATATATTTAATTAACGCGGTTTCAGAAGGAAGTTGTAATGATGTAATTTTATCACATGCCAAAAATATATTATTGTTTTTTAAAAAATAATCAACAATTATGTATTATAAATATGCATAGTCATGAATATGTATACACAATAGTTAATGTAGAAAAAGAAAGGTTTTAAATACATTCTTCCCATCGTCTTGACTTGAATTGACGTAATAATAACAACAATACCTACATGTAAAATCATTTCAAACAAATCTTTCATCTTTGATTTAACTGTCACGATTATGATATAATATATATAGGTATATAGCCTGTAGATATTGTAATTAATCAGAAAACAAGATTATTTACGTTTGTGGGCCAAAATTGCTCGAAACTGTATATAACATACGAAGAAGTTAAGGACATCACAATCACCATTTATGATACGAAGGAGTGTCATCTTTGAATCTAACTATATTAATGGCAAGGCTGTTTACTAGGCTATGAAATATATACATATATATGATATGTTTTGTAAAGAATACCTACATGGAGATGTTCAGTTCCAATAATGGGCATCATCAGACAATAAAATGACCTTCATTTCTTTAATTATTATATAAATCCATTAATTTGTATAAAATATAATACGCAAATAACATATGTACATATGTATATAGGTCGGTCACGTAAAATCTAATAAAAATTCAATACTACTTATGTGCTATTTTAGTCATTAAACGCACTTTAATTTGTTTGAAATTTGTTAAACATTCTTTTTATTTCCATACAATTGCAAATATTTAGGTTTATTACTGCTAATTTATATTGAAAAGAAAAATTACATCATAAGTGCTTTATGGGATACCCATTAAATCATTTGGTACGTTCATTACAATTTCAAATTGGAATCATTTCAAAAAATTGCTACACACACATTTAAAAAATTTGTCCACGATTTTTATTTTGTTGTTTCACATGAATAAATAATTTGTGAAAAATGTGATCTTTACTGGATACTTTTTACCTTGACATTAGTTTTGCGTGCTGCGATGGAGACAATTTTATTATATTATTCCGCAAATACGCACATCTGCTTATTTTGGAGATTGTCTTATTTATTAAAATTAGATGACAAACATTTTAATTTATTAGTGTTCCAACTTTTATATATTTGAAATTTTAACTAGCCGAAATTTTTCTATAGAATTTTAAAATAGTAAAATGAAAATTCCGCTTATATATTATTACATAATAATCTTCTTCATTTCATAATCTTTTAAAATTCATCCATCATCCAGCACTACAACAGAACAAAATATTAAAACAATGGTTTTCTTTTTTCTTGCAGAAATCCCAAGGCAACTTTTCTTGCAAAGGACGTACAACCGGCTATTATGCAGACATTGAATCCGGCTGTCAGGTTATAATTTGCTCTAATTCACAATGAAAAAATAAAGAAATATTTTTCGAAGATGATTTTTATCCCACGTTAACATTAACATTTCACGAACTTATATTTAAGTAGTTTAAAAATTAACCATGCTTTGATAAAATCTAAAATAAAAGTAAAATTTCTTTAGCAGTTCTTTAATTCGATTATCTAACAATAAAAGAAACTTACATAATTGATTTAAATAATTGTTTGACACAATAAACTTTTAATAACAATTATAGGTACACATAATAGCTTGTAGTTTAGGTAGGGTCAAAGAACAATCTGATAGAATTACGTGCTTTTCTAGGTGTATCATATGTGCGATGGTTTGGGTCGCCAATTCAGCTACACTTGCCCTAATGCCACACTTTTCCAACAACGTATGCTAATTTGCGACCATTGGTACATGGTGAACTGTAGTAAAGCGATCGATGATTATAGTGCAAACTATTTAATTGGCCAACAAGATAAACCGTTTGTCGAAGACTCCGAAAACAATCCATATCGTCGTACACCACGTCCGGACTTGTTGCATCAACCAAGTGCCTCTGAATACGACATCATATATCGTACAGGAAGAGCCCGAAACAATCAAACAAATATTATTGGTGCCGATGTTGATAATGACACGGTTTCAACGACAAATCAACCGACTTATTCGTTACCAAGTCATTGGAGTACGCAAATTGGAAAAGATTCAGCATCATCTACGACCACTTCAACAGTGCCCAAATTTTTTCAAACACACTATTCGTCTGGTGGTAATAAAATAAAAGGCAAATCAATAGAACATAACACAAATGTTAAACATCAAAACGGCGCCTCTGATGCGAATGTTAAAACGAAATTCAATCATATACAATCGACTAGTACACCATTCAGGCAAAAAATAACGGAATTTGCTACCCAAAATTCAGTTAAAGTTAATTTCCAATCGAATTTTAAAGCCACAACTCCAGTTTATCCAAAAACTGTTGAAGCCAGTTCAGTTCCACCGGACCAAATTGGATTGTTACCCCCATTGCCCTACATTCAGAATAATACTGTATCGAATCCAGTTAAAGTTAATTTTGCATCTAATTTTACAGCAACAACACCAGTTTATCCCACTTCTGTTGAACCAACTTCTCCTGATCCAAATGATGTGGGCTTGTTACCGCCTCAATCGAACAATACAACTACAAACAATTTGAAAAATATTGAAATTCCCACATTAAGTTTAGATATTGTTCCGCCACAATTTACAGATGATTATAAAACAAGAAACAATACGGAAATCAGCGTAAATCCACCGTCGAAATTTTATCAACCGCCAAAATTTGAACCAGATTTTACACAACAAACAAATCCGATTAAAAATAGTGAAGAAACTAATAAGGACAATATTAACAGACGTACTGCAAGTAATGGTTTTAATAGTGGAGAATGGGAAAATCTACGCAAGAAATTTTTGATACCAGATTATGAGTTCCCTTTGGATGCTGCAACGAGACCCAGTTACGATAGTAGTTTAAGTTCATTTCGAGAGAATTCAACGAAAAATCGATGACAAAGTGCTATTTATTAGTTCTTTAGCCAATAAATTTCATAACTTCTTTATTTTTTTACTTGCCGTACTGCCCTTGTGTTACATTTTATTTTGGCTTGAACTAGTCCCAACACATTTTTACATTGTAAATAAATTATTTTAAGAGTATTTATTAATAGGTTTTAATATAATAAGTGAAACGGACCAGTAATTTTGTCAGACTCGAATAAAAGTAATATCAAAAGTTTTCCATGAAAATTGAAGCTATGAGATATTACTTTTCATTTTGATTCAAATGTACTTCATTAGGAATATATTACACAATTTAATGAATTTTTTTATTGAATTAACCTTTGTAATAAAATTACATGTTTATAGAAATAATAAATATGAAATAAATCTTTTTGTTTCTTTGCATAGTAAAAAAAATAGTACAAATATCATCTTAAATTACATATTCTTTGAGTAACTGGTGTTGGCATTAAATATTTTAATACTCTCGGCATTTGTTGTAGTTTTTCCATTATCGGCCGAGGAATATTTTCAGTATCAAGATAATTTACAATATTTCCATCTGCATATTGAAATCGAACATGATGTTTTCCATCTACCCACAGTTGTGTTCCATCTGAATATTTTACACGAACTTCTCCATTTGGCAATTGAACTGCCGTCCCGATACCGGGTACATTTACTTTCTTTTCTGTCGAATTAGAATACATGCGACACGAATTAACTGGTGTATTACTAGCAGTACCATCAATGGACATTGTAAACGAAGGCTGCAAAAATGTATAATATAAACAAAACTACTAAATAAGTTCACAAATATGCATTACAATTACTGTTTGTTGACGATTTTCTTTTCCAATCAAACTAGCCGGCCGCCGACCAACAATTATCGGAAAATTACATCCTGGCAATCTTGACAAAGTCTTCTCCAATAAAAGACAATGATTGTTAGACTGTTGTGCATGCGACCACATAAAATCCAATGAACCAGTTAAATTTTCGCATTGATGCTCATTTTTGAACTGATATTTATTACCAGATGAATCGATGATTACAACACCTTCTGTTGAAGAATTCGTTACTTTACCACCTTCGAAAAAACACGCTTCAAAATCAGTTAAATTCTCCATTAGCAAACATTTCGCTTTGTCACTATAATAAGTCACTTTTGGAGTTTTCGCCTTCACTAAATTAACAAACTTATAGGCGTACATGTATTTTTTCCAATGTTTTTCCGGCAAATTTTCAATACTATAAATTTGATCAGCACCATTTGATGGCAATGATGGTGGTGTATCGCATGGTGGAACACCACGGTCACCATTTGGTTCGTACAAAACAATTCTCATACCATCTGGTGATATTCGCATTACTTCACGTACAATATCTCGATTATTACGTTTTTTCAAAAATTCAACACACACTTCACCGTCATCTAATATACTTAAAATGGCATTTTTCGTTTGATGTCTTGTTGGCATCAAACGTAACGAACATAATTGTATTAAACCTTCTGTTTTTGTACGTGTAATCACTTCCGGTTGATTACTAGTAGAAATTGGAGAATAATTTGATGTCGATTGAGTTGATTTTATACCGCTAAGAACCGCACCGCCACCACCAGGATCCGTTGGTGGACAACACTTTTGACTGTGTTGGCTAACACTTGGTGGTAAATCGCTGCAATTACAACGGGACGTCCTTTCATGGTTATAACTGGATCCACAATTTGAATAAACTGATATTTGATCGCGTACATTACAATGTTGAATCGGTTCAGTTACTTTTAAATGATCTAAACTTTGCGTTAATCGATTAACGGGGTAATAATTATCCATTGGATGACAATCGCTGTTTATTTGACGAGTATTGTTGTGGAAATAGTTGTTAGTTGGTAAGGCACTGTCACTAAAGGCACTTTCTCGTCTGCTAGACATTGTATGAATGCCGCTATCTTGAGTTAAATTCGAAGACCCATACTAAAATATGAAATTTTAACAAATATACATACTTATTTATAAAATACCGCTTACATTCGATCGTTTAATAAACGGATGGTCCAAAATTTGATCCAATTGTAGTCTATCTTTCGGGTTTTTCTGTAAGAGAGCATTAATGAGATCCTTTGCTTCCACTGATAAATGTGGAGGCAGTTGATAATTGGCCATTACAACTCTGGTTAAGGTACTTTTAACTGCTTGCGTATCGAATGGTGGTTTTCCAACTAATAAAGTGTATAAAAGACAACCAAGACCCCACACATCAGCTTCCAATCCATGCGAGCCCCTCGACGCGACTTCCGGTGATATAAAATTCGGAGTACCACACATTGTTAGATGTTTTTCATCTGGACGTGCTAATTGTGTGGCTAAACCGAAATCGGCAATTTTTATTTGCATATCTCGTGTGAGGAGCAAATTCGATAAAGACATATCGCGATGTAATATATTATGTGAATGTAAATAACGCATGCCTTCCACAACTTGTCGCATTATATTGCTGGCATCGATTTCGGACAATACTTTTCGTTTTACATATTGTTGTAATTCACCTTGATGGCATAATTCTAATACAAGATATACATAGTTTGCATCCTCAAAGAATGTATACAATTCTAAAATGGACGGATGTTTTAAGCGAGAATGTATGGAGACTTCTTGACGAACCCTGTTTACCATGCCAGCAGCTTGCATAAGCTTTTTATCAATCTATAATTTGTAATAATAATGAAAATGTACCAAACATATTTATCAACTTTTTACCATCTTTATAGCGACTTCTACGCCAGTTTTTAAGCATCTTGCTTTATAAACAGAAGCAAAACCGCCTTTTCCAAGTAAATTGTGTACTTCGTAATCCTTAACAAGAAAATTAATTTAAAATTGTTAAATTTAAAAAGTGTAAACAACAAAACTAACCTCAATTCTTTCACTAAACGAATTTAAAGTCGTCATTTTTAATATGGTATGAATATGAATAAGACAAAGCACTACACTATTAATATCTTTATTATGCACTAACGTTTTTTAAATAATTTATTACATTATTAAAGAATATTTAGAAATTATAATTAAAACAATAGCAAAGCAAACTTAGTTCAAAAAAATGGTCAGTTATAAACTGACAACTGACGCGTGACGCCACTCGGGACTATTTAGTGACTGTTTTAGTGAGAAACAAAAACACTAGCCAATTAAATTTAAATAGGTTTTTTTCATTATTTGAAAATAAATGCTTCAAAGTGAAACTTTGAAATAATTTAGCAGAAGCATAGAATCGATATATTGTTCAGTCTTTTTCATGTAATGGCCATTTGTTTTTTATACTCTTGGGCAAGCAATTGGTCGTTTTACAACAACATCTAAAAATAAAAAATAACAAAAAATAAATAAATAAATATAAAATTTAGATTTAAAATTTAAATTAGCAAAATACAAGCATGTACTACTAATCAGCTTGCATAATTTTGTATTTGGGGAATTACAAAACAAAGTTCAGTTTGAGATTAAGAATAATTACATTTATTTATGTATATGAGAAATTGTAATAATAAAATTTCATGATAAGTATATGGAAAACCCAAAGAGAGAAAGATTATTGCGCAATGAACTTTTTAATAATTGCACATTAATTCCTCATTAAAATATTTTCTAAATATGTACGAATATATTTCTAATAGGTAGATAGGTAAGTATACGAAATTTGAATTTATTAATGACAACTTACTTATTCCGCAATTTTGAGCACATTTCAATTTAGATAAATTACTGTAAGTAACATTATCAGTTCCACATACAGGATTGTATTCAGATGTTGAAGGACAATAAAAAACACAATCAGGAATACGTGCTTGATTTCCTGGAATTGCTTCTGTTGTTTGTTGCCATTGCGGTATTCTAGCTCGAGGTCTTGTAGTTGTTCTTGAGAAAAAATCATTGTCATCAAACACAAAACCACTATTGTCCGAAAAAGATGATGGAAGTTGCCTAGTTTTTCTTAAATTATAGACCAAATTATTCCAAACTTCGTCATCTTTGTTTGGTGAAATGTTTTTAAACAAACTTAATAGTTGTCGACCGGTTATAGAGAAATTGTTACCATTCTTATTGTTAATATTCTTCTTTTCGAGCAAATTTACATGGTATCCACTCACTGACTGAATAAATACAACACCTACAAAAAAATTGTAAAATTTAAAATACGCATATTACATTTGTATCTGTATACCTACTTACAAATAAAGATATTCCACATTATGATCAATATTAATCAAGCACAAATCCGAAACTAATAATGTTTGCGGAAAATCTACTTAATACACAGCACACAAAACGTTTAGTGGTCTACCTCAGGCGAAACAACTATATTTTATATACATTAAAAAACTTGTGTTCATTCATTTATTTTTTTTAATACATATAAATAGTATACAATATGTTTACATGTTTACTTTAAAACCACAATATGTACCTACATACTTGAGGATAATATAAATGCAAATATAATAGCGATTCATTTCTGGTCAGACTGGAAATTTGCATTATATAGGGTTTATAATTAGGAATGATAGTTGTATGACTGTAAAAAGTAAATAAAAAGGAAACATTTCATATCACATTGGTAATAGTAGTTATTTTTTTTAAGTAGATAGGTATATCATTCATATAAAATACAAGATATAATTGTTCCAACATCGCTTATGTCACCGGAGAACAAGCAGCTTCAAAAAGTAATTGTACATCTGCAAAAACATTTTTTATTTCTTTTTATAGCGTATTGTTTATTTTTTGCTTACTGTTTCCACATTGATTGGCACACCTTAGACGACCTTTATTGTTATAAGTGACTCTGTCTGTGCCACAAACAGGATTATATTCAGATGTACTGCCACAAGCTGCTAAACATGCCGAATAAGATGGTGAAGCTGTTGTGGTTGTCGTACCGGATGAATCGGTTGTTGAAGAAACAATTGGACGAGTTGGACGTTGCTGAGGACGATCAGTTGGGAATGCTTGCGGACCCACTTGTTGGTTTGGTGGTCGTAAAAATGGATTATTGGGAAAGTCGCCGTTATCTTGTGGAAATGCTACTTGTCTTGAAATTCTTTGTAATGGATTTGTATTGGTTAAACCACATGCTAAGTAAATTTGGTAACATTATTTAGCATAAATATAAAAATCTGTCCTCTGTATGCTTGCCACTATGATTGTAAATGTCACAATTATCAATAGAAAAAGCTATTAAATGTCAGTAAAAATTAAATTTGGTGGAAAATGGGATAGGTATAATATATTTAAGAAGTTATACCAAGCTAATAAGTTTACAATTTCTAAGGAATATCGGAATATCTTAGAATTTAGGAGGGTAAGTACTTGTAGGGAGTGTAAACATTTAAATATTAGATCAAACTTGAATTAATTTGACGAATTAGACAATATTTACAATGTTCCCTAAACATTTGTTTTGTTGCAACCTTTTGCCTATTCTATTAGTTTGTATAGAAAGTAATAAATCAATTTTAAATTTTATTGCTCAAGAGGTAAGTATATAGCGGACACACAATATGTTAAAAATATAGAAAAAAAACACTTACCAATTACCACAATTAATAAAGCCACTAATAATAATTGATTCATTTTATACATAAAGTGCTAAAAGTAGGTACTTAGAAACTTTGATTAGAATTACCACAGAATAGAGTGTTAACTGTGAATTTTATCTGTGTACAAAAAGGATTTTTGTCCGTTTATATCGGTAACTGGTTTTGGGGAATGCCCTGAATGTGAAAACGTCACCAATTTTCAAAAATCAATAAATTTATTGATCATTGGAATTTACATGAACAAAATAAACACTTTATGATGACTATAAATGTATGTCTTTTGGTGTTTACTGGTTTATACGCGTATATGTTATGAGTTGAGTTGTTTCTTTAACCTGGCATTGACCTTATCTGCAAGATGTTGAATAATAAAAGTGTTTCCATATATATTTGTTTAATTACGAAATATATACTTATAAAAATACGATATTTTAAATTTTTGGTGAAGGGTGAATGTGCCAGTTGAAGATTTTTTTTTCAAAAAATAGGTGTTAAAACTTATAAATGTATTATAATTTTATGTATTACCTGAAATTTATTCAGGTGATTTACTGTTACATATATAATTTTATCACAATAAATAAAATATATGAATCAGTAATTTCCATGCATTAAAAAATAGTGAAAAAATTATGATTTGGTCATGCTTTATTGATATACATATACGAATACATATATGTATAATTGTATATTATATATTATACATATTTAAATAATATTTAAATAAATTGCCACAAAATACAGTTCACTAAACACAAAAATACTTAAACTAATAGACATACTCGTACACAAAAACCTACGCACTAAACAAAATTCGTATACAATTAAAATTAATTATTAATATTAGCAACAATCAATTTGGAGACGACGAATTGTTGTTGAAGAATACTGGTTCAATTTTTGTATTATTTTATTTTTTATACATCTTTTATGTTTTGATCTAAATATTATATATATAATTTTTGTATCTAATAACAAAAATAGATATCATAATTTAGATAATTTAACATTCTCCTGGTTTTACTTCAGCAAAATCTAAAACATTAAAAAAATTAATTTTTTGAATTAAATTAATTCAAATATTGTATATTTACATGAACCAAATCGGCAGTACGCCAGCATGGCCATACAGCGATTTTCGAATGTTAAAGGCATTCCAGAAGCATCTATCCCACAAACGGGTCCTGACTCTAAATCGCATTCCTGCTGAAGACAAGCAGGCATTGCTCTTTGAGAAGGGGCTGAATTCACCAAAACCAAGCCTAATCAAAAATTGAATATCAAAAAATTACTAGTAATGGAATTAAACGTTTTTTTCCATTCTGCGTTCCAAAATTTTGAAAAGCGTTAATTGGAAAAAATCTTCAATTTTGGAAATACAATAAAATCAATATTTCCAAAACACCTTGTATAATTTACATGAGCCGGTGTTAATAAAATTACTAGCACAGAAAAAAATTTTACTTACCTAACAGGAAGATTAGTATAACTATAACTTTGTACTTCATATCCAAAATGGAAATATAATTACAAAAATCTGATGATTATATTTTTTATCAGAAAACGAAACAAAACATTCAAAAAGAAATCAAAGTACAGAAATAAAATTAATTATGTATATTATATATATGCACACACACAAACAAATATTTTAGAATGTTTCTTTGATGATTCTTTGACGCAATCTATATCAAATCAGATCAAGGATGATGAGAATGGTTTAAATAAATCGAAATTCGTATTACTCGTACATATATTAAAATATACGACTTTGTATATTACTTATAATAATGTTGTGTTGACTATAAAATTCATACTAATTATTTATTGTCCATTCACAGATAAATTATTGAACAAGAGAGAGTTATACGTATTATATGTATATGTATATAATACACATTTTATTCGGTATTCATTTAATAACATTAAATATAACATGTCTATATGTATATGTTATATTTTTAGAGTATGATTTAATGTTGTTGATTTTTATATTATTTTATATTCTGTCTATCTAGTTTAATTAAATTTTAATTAAAAATTTAAAACGTCCGTTTAAAAAAAAACACGCGCCATCCACACAGTGGAAGGAAAATATTTTACAAATCATATTTTCTTTCTAAAGTCTAACAAAATATGTGTATATACCTACCTATCAATTTAATCATTTACATTTATTTCTTGCGAATAATTTTTTTTAATGTTCATAGTTCAAGTAAATTTCTAAAAGTCTAAACTTTATCGAACTAGTAAGATAATGTATTTTTCATTATATTCGTTAGTATCTTCTAGAAGATTTCATAGTCAAGTTATTTTTTGAGATATTTTTAAATATTTTTCGATTATATTTATCAATCAAACGTGCTTTAAAATGTGAGCACACACTTGATATTTTGTTTTGATTTTGAAATATATACAAAAAATAAATTTCGAACCTAAAGAAAAACAATTAAGCTAAACAAAAAGCAATGTCTATAATAGCTGATATATAAGTGGTTGTGCAATTGTTTTAATTAACCCCAGAAACGACCACCAAGTGCGTTACAATTGCATCTTTTAACATCTGTTTTGTTAGTAATATTACTGCATCTGAAATCATATAATTGAATGAAAAATTTTTGGTAACAATAAGTAAATTGTATTTGGAGGGTTATCTGCGGTTATCGATTAAAAATATTACATATTATTAAATAATGTCCGTCTTAACTACTCGTATATACGTATTATCGAACAAGTAAAACTTAAATTAGAATTTATTTACTAAATATTAAATATGTAGTTATTTTAATTTGTATTATTGTTGTGATTTTAAATGCAAAAATTCTCCACTTGCATATTCTGAGAGTGGAAACAAAATCACTGATTGCATAAATGATTCAATTAAGAAAAAAAATTCCTTTTATGCACAAGCATTTGTCCATGAATCTATATTTATATTCAATACAAATTTAATTTTATTATCTTTTATGATTTATGAATTAATATTATATCTACATATGCTATTTTTTTTAAATAACATCTAAAGTATGTGGCGCCAAAAAATTTTTTTGTCAAATTAATTTATATGTCTCATCATTACGAGTATATAGGGTGTGACATAAGTCTGGAATATCCTCAGTCATCATTTTTAAACAATTGATCTAAATGAAAAACGGCAAAGTTATAAGTATTTTAATAAATTTTTCTGCATCTAAGGCCCAATAGAGTCATTATAGATTTTTGGTATCTGTTAAGGTTACGCCATTTGGGATATCAACTTCATTTTCAATTTTTCAAAAAGAACCATTTATATTTGTGATTTTACTTTTGAAATCACTGTATCTTTTTTTATACAACTACATACACCCTGTATAGAACAGATAAAGAAGTATTAAATTTGGCAAACAATTTTAGAGTGTATTATTACAAAAATTAAAAATGCATATTCTGTCGTCATGATTATTGTGTATTGCTACATTTAATATTATTAATGATACTAATTAATAATTCTTACTTATTTACGTCAAAAAATGATCAGAGTGCAAATTGACTAACTGATCAGAAGAGGTTAAAATTGATTATATTAAAACTAGGCCATTCCTCTATAATACCACATAATACTGTAGTGCTTTATTTTAAAAAAAGAAAACTAAATGTTTTTTATTCGAACTACCAATCAAATTCTAAGAATTTGAATTTCATGTAAAATCACAAGGTCACAACGGTATACGTTTGCAGTCACAATACCTATACTTACTATCTCCTGAACATGAATTTTTTGTAGAAATGTATTTTCTATTCGGATCGATCTGAAAGCATTTTAAATTTTCTTTTAAATATAACTTTCCCTAAAATTATTTTATCAATTATTGTGAAATTTTGATAAAATACAATAGGTTTTTTCTATGTCAAACCCACCGAGTCAAACCAATTTCCAATTTCATAGGAATTTGACAATTTATAGGAAAGTTATATCCGTAATAAAAAAAATTATTATTATTATTAAATCTTTCAGATCGATGAGATCGATTTCATTGGAACACACAACAATTGGAATAAATTACTCATAGCCATAAATAAAAAAAGATTTTTTATTACTTTTTTATTTTGTATAGAGAATACTTGCATTTTAAATAAATACAATGTTCATTTTTATTTACTTAATGTTCCTTAAAGTTGAAGGAAAATAAAAAATTGAATAAACATAATTCCTATTGGATAATATATGAAGATAAACTGTTATAGATAAGTATAATTATAATAGTTTATGGTGGAATTGGTGGATGTGAGCTTTTTTCAGAATAATACACTCGCATTTATGATAAACGAACTCCACCACCTCCTGGACATTCTCCTTCACTGACAATTTTCAAATCTAAAAAGAAAACAGTAATTAAAGGTTAATAAAAAAATCATTACTTGCAAATTGACGTATGTATTATAATTTTGTTAAAAACCTTGATATACCTACAATAGGTCTAGCGTGACTTTCCGCTAGTCTCGATGGTATTATTTTATGTACATATTACTATTGTTTCAATTAAAACTCATCAGTTCAAAAATCAATTTGCAAACGAATTAAATACAACAAAGAATTATATACATACATGTATATATGTGAATATTTATTATGCAATATATTACCGTTTCCACTTTCACAATTGTAATTGGAAAGGACACATTCGCTTCCAAAGCTTCTGTTATTCTTTCCGGTACCATCACCAGCGCAAATCGGCTTATAAACTTCACCACATTCTTTTATACATGGTTTTTTCTTCAAAGACGCTTTTGTTGATCCTTTAGCCGGTGATCCATAAGCGGTCACCAACAGGACAACTATATAAAAAAATTATTTTCATCTCATTATGTAACAATTGATAGTTTTTGTAGTGTTATTACAATAGAACCTTGAAGAAAAATGAATATATATATAGTATTATATTAGGAAATTATATTTTGTTCTATACTGGCAATGCATGTATGTACTAAAAAGTGTAGGTACATATTTTGTTGGTTGGATAAAAATAACTATTATTTATTAAGAAGATTTGCAGAATTGAATGATTACTTTTGTTGATGATATAATTGAGAACTAAATATATGTATTTATCACATTTGCACCATCATAGCCATTAAAAATTGATAAATATGTATTACTCACGATTATATTGAAAAAATTGTTTTTCTTTTTGCATTACAATGATAAACAAATAAATGTATAAGAGTATAAAAAAACAACATATTATTGTCGTTTTATTATCTGAATTGTATTGTGAGTTTACATTCATGCTAATATTTTTGCAAATTATCAATTTTACATATTCGTTTATTTTACATAATTTCAACAGAGAAATAGGTAATATTTCTGACAAGTTTAACAGAGTTACCAGAATTGGAATTGAAATATGTATTATTTTGTAATTTGTAGATATGTAAATGTATGTATACATCATTTTTCCGGTAAGAAAAATAACACGTGACTTTTCGTCATATTTCAAGATTGTCATCATTATTGTAAAATTGACATAACCTAATTTGAAAACAAACTAAATAAATATACAATCTGAATTGAATCAAATTTGACAGAGTTCTTTAACTAAAAGTCACGTGGGATTTTTCTTACAGGAAAAATACTATATGTGGTTGGCTATTTTTGGAATTTGGACGTTGTTAAGTTATGGATACCATATTGACTAAATTATTATTTGATAGCCAACTTGATTAGATAATTGATAAAATCGCTACAGTCTTTTGCTTATTAATTTTTGACACTTAATCTTATGAAGTAATATTATTTACTGAGAAAGCAGTAATAAACTTTAGCTACAGTGGCCTAGCAACCATTTCCATTCATTTATTTTAGATACTTACCTAAATAAATATCAGATAAATCAAAGAAAAAAATTACTTACCAAATAAAATGAAAAGCACAACACAGAATTTCATCTTCTTCAATAATGCTGTATGTAAACTGATTTCACTATATTGTTCCCCCTTTTATACATTCAGCAAAACAGACTCCTACGTTTTAACAACAAAATTAAATTGCAAATTATTTTATTAATGTCAGTACCCATTGTTATATAATTTGAAAATACTAACAATAGGTATATATAGTATCTTAATTTATATTCCTAGTATTAATCTCTTTATTCATACTCTTAACACGAAGGTATATTATCTAAAAAAATTAAAAATTTATTGTATAATTAAATATGTATACAAATATAGTGTTTATGATTAATGTTTAGTATACATATTTAGGATTTAACAGGTTTAACAATAAAAGGTCGTTCCGTATACACACTTTATTATAATACCACATTTAATTAAATAATACAATTTACCTATTATCTATTATTATTTTAATGTTATATTTATTACTCAGTTATTTAATTAATTTATAAATATTGATAATTAATTAATATACATTAAATTATATATTTTTCTAAATATTATTCATCATTTACTTATAGGAAGGGTATATATGTAGATAAATAAAATTAATTAAACATTATTTATTCGGATTATAGTCAGCCAACATTACGCATTTAATAAATTAATTAATTATATTTGGATTATATTTATTATTTACTCTTCTATACTCTTCCTTTCCTTCTCCTTCATAGACCATCTTCTTGCCATTTTTCTAACACTTGATGAACGATTACTAAAATCCGGGTTAAGACACAATAATTTCGAAACTGAAGCATCTCGTTTCAATTTCTTTTCATAATCTTTAAAATCTGTTGTAATTACAACACCAGCCTGTACTTGACCTTTTAATTGAAATTCAATCATTTCTTCTTCCACGTTATCAATACTTTTTTGTTTTCGTTCATCATCAAATTTCTTTTGAATTGTACTAATATCTGTACTCCAAATTTTATTTTTTTCACTTCTTTTACCGCAAAATAAATTCTTTATTTCACTTTTAAATTTTGGATGAGACAGTGCATAAACGTATGGATCAAGAGCTCCAGCTGATTTGCAAAATAATGCTGGTATCATTGATGAAATTGGTGATATTAGGTCTTTTCTCCCAAAAATGCCCAATAAAGCCACAATTGAATATGGTGTCCAAGCAGCCACCCACATAAAAATCACTCCCAGTACAATTCCTGCTAATTTAATCTCTTGTTTTCGTTTATCTTCTTCACGAACATGTCGGAACGACTCGCGTTCCATTTTATTTTGAATGGAACGCCGTACCACAACTTGTACAATATTCGTATAACTGAATGTTATAACAGAAAAAGGTAGTACCCAAGCAGCAAAGAAGAATATTAAAATGAAATAACGAATTGCTGGTAAATCTGTTAAATAATCAAAACTGCAACTTGTTAGATACCCTTCGGGGGTGTATTTTCCCAAGCCAATGTCCAGGACAGGAATAATGGAAAAAATTATTGCATATATCCAGGATACTATTAGACAGATTTTTACACGTAAATTCGTGTATTCGCGATTTAAAGGGTACTTTATAACAAAGAAACGGTCAAGGGAAATGGAAGCTAAAGTGCAAATTGATGCAGTACCACTTAGTCCACCAAGAAATCCATATAGTCTGCACACTGAAATAATAGATAAACATTTTTAGAATGTTCTATAAATTAGATTTCCACAATTATCGATACTTATGACCTAGGTACATATACTTTCGGGATTAGGAAATGCGCAGCCGAATAAAATGTGATGTTAATAATGCCTTAATAAGTAATATATTGTATGTTTCAAAGTGACGGTTTTTCAATATTTAATTCCTTACTAAATTTAGAATTTCGTGACCGTTTCATAGTCCCGGCAGTGTACATATAACATTTTTTGACAACGTAAATGTTCACATTGCATTAGAGTAATTATTCATAATGGCATTAATGGCCCTGTAAACTTTTTCCTATTTCCCTTCAAAATATAGATATATATGTCATGCAATACAAGAAAAAAGATATAATAGGTCTGTTCGGACAAAGCTATTTATCGTTTACAAACGATACGACTCATGCGCATTGGAAAAAAACCGTTCGGTCTGACTTTCTAATGTATATTAAAACGTATCTGAGCAGTACGGAGCTGACGACCTATCCATTGGATAGTCCACTAACGGCTTGTCCGAACAGACCTAATGTTGACTTATTTACTTATGTCTCCTAAAGCTGGTCCTTTCAGGTAGCAATTGTATATAAAAAGTGGCATTTTCAACATCATCAAAGAATCACTAACAGCTAAATTGAAAATGAGTTTATTTGCGGACGAATGCAAAGATTTACATCTAAAAAGAAGCATTAAACTAATTCGATGTAAATTATAATTAAAATAAAAACTCACTTTAGATACAAATAAATGACTAAACTATTGCCAAAAACACCAAAAATCATTATAATTGTATATAAAATTGATAAAGCATAAAAGCTACTATCACTTGGTGGTTCAAATTGTAGCCAATGATTATTAATGTCATTTATATAATTTTCAGTAAACAAACCCATATTAACCCAATCATCAATATGCCACATTTCTTTAAATTTTTCAACTAGAACGGTTTTATTATTATACATTTTCCAGAAAAAATTTTCAATTAAACTTTGTCAGATATAAAACAAACTAATCACATTTTCACAAGTTGAT
>SSSI01010172.1:0-33723 GCA_004796505.1 Oryzaephilus surinamensis
TTACAATAATTGAATGTAATCTTAATATTAATATGAATCTCAGTACTCTAAGTACGGCTTGTCAAAACACGACAAACAATTTTATAATAAAATAATTATCAATAATTATTATTTTAACAAATATAATGAAATAAAAATAACTTGTCTGGCCTTATAGTTTTTGTTGTGGTGTCGTCTGTAATTGATCGTTGAAAACAGCTGTTTTGTTTTTTTGTACTCTACTAGCGGTCGCAATCAGGTGACCAGTCGAAATTTGGCCAAAAAAAGGAATCGCTGGAATTCCAACCAATATGTAGTAAAACTAATTGTTCCACAATTATATAGATCCAGTGCTGTAATAGAAAATTGATATTTTGACCAATTGATATCGATGGTAATGCCCCAATAAAAAAAACCCTGTGAAGATAAAGTTGTATGAAGCCCAAAAAGAGAGTGGTTAAGACCATTATTACATACCTCGTGTGTTCTGAGGGTGTTATTACAAAAAATTCACTAAGTGAAACTCACAAACTGTACAAGTACACGTGTTTTAAGATTAGGAATATTATAATCGCAATATATAACTTTAAATAGAGCAAATTAAATCCAAATTAACTTTGTATGCTATTTCTGTTAAACAATCGACAGATCCTTTTGCAAGGTCGATAATCACTCTCTTGTTGGAAATTCCTCAACCTATCTCCGAAAATTCATAAGTAGGGATTTCGGCGAATCACTCTGATTGGTACAATTTTAGAAATACTTTAACAATTTGAAATTTGAAACTTTACAGCATTTAATAATGCTACAATATACATAAAAACACAATATAGATACTCGTATACTTATCTAATTCGACACATTTTCTAAGGAAAATCAGGTAACAATGTCTAGGAAAGTTTCAAAATCCAAGTGATTCTATAGATAATTCACGTAAAGTTTCTGGTAATCCTCCATGGATTTGTTTCTATACATAACAGTTTATTGACAGTCTTCATCAAAAGATTCAATATTTATGATATTTCAAGTTTTCAAAAGATTTTTTTATTCGTAAAATACACGTTGGAATTGATGATAGTAGCTTTTGTGTTTTCAGTTCTCCATTAACTTTATTGTCACTAAATTGAATATCTTAAGATGAGCTTTTTTAATTATCGCCAACCATGGACTGGGTTTATTAAAATGACGTGGTTTCCACTATTGAAAATTGATTTCGTTAGTTTTCTTGTTCTCATACAGAACAGACATGCAAAAACGGCAGACCAACAAAGCGTTAATGCTTCACAGATGAAAAGCTTTTTTCAAAGGCTTAGTGTTTCCACATTCTGTCGTTGAGACTTTATTTACATCTTTTAAACCTGAAAGTATTACGTGTACGTCTGAACACTACTTATACATGACTAAAAGCTTTCAGTTTTCTTAAAATACGCGATAATGTTTGCTGGAAAATGATTAGTTAATAATTCCAATATGGAATCTTAAATAAAAGACTCATCCACATATTGGTTTTGGAATTGGTGTGGTATTATGGTACCATATGGTTTAATAAAGGCCTTATATAAGTAAATTTAAGACAAGCAATATTTGTATAGCTATTGTTTCTTCTATTATTTAAATCTATTTCTTTAATAACAATTTCCATTAAACTAATGGTATTTGCTTTTGCAATTTTTACAAGATACGACAAACAATCAAATCTTATTCCCCAAAAAGGACTCAATTTAGTCGCACACTTCTTAGATTTTTTTCCCTCGATCTGTCAATATTAATACTACATTTTTCGATATAAAACTTTCTGAACATTTTTATTTCTTTATTTAAGAAACTATTATCTGTTATTTCCGAGCAAAAGGACTCCCTTGGGCAAATGTCTACTGAAATATTTAAAGGTTTTAATCTAAAAACTGATTTTATGTGTGACAGTCTTCGTATATATATAGGTTAAAGAAAAAAGTATAATACTCTTCAAAAAAAAAAAAAAAAAAAATGCCAGTTGAAAGAAACAGAATAAAGTTCTATTAACAATTTCTTTTGTCATATTTTTTGTACAATTTTAAACAATTGACGCACTTAACGATAATCCCATTCCTAATTTTTGGGTAATTTAAAAGGGAAATTAAATAATAATAAAATAATCCACACTAAAATTTATTGTCTGAGAAAATAAACGCAATATTCTTATATGCTAGTAAACGAGGGTACTTACATTATTTTATGCATGATTTAGTTCATTGTGTAACTTTGTAGAAATTGTACGATAAAATGTATAAACCGAAAAAAAATTATCTCGAAAATTATGGTTTTGACAAGAGGTAGATTTTTATTTATTAACCTGTTTCTGAAACTTCTTCATTTTTACAAAATATACAACAGACAGAATTTATATTTATATATTTCATAAATTTAATTAGTTCAAATTCGTATACATATTATGGATATTTTATTGAGAAGGTGATAAGTATAAATAAATACATAAATGGAAAATATAAAAATTATAATAAAAGTACAACTCCTGCGTGCAGTTTTTCAATTTATGAAAACTCAATTTGTTTTTTAAAAAAGTAAACACAATTACCAATATGAATCCATTTAATTATTTTAATTTTGTAACCAATATACTATATTTTCATAATATTCCCCATTATTGGTAAATGTGTATTGTTCAATTAAATAAATATTGTATATTGTTTAGGGGGAAGTTGGGTTGTTTAATTAATTCAGTACAATATCAATTGTTTAAAATATTAGTTACATAATTTTCTATAGGTTACGCCAACGATTATATAATCGTTTTATTCAATACATCTTGTATACTTTATTAAATATGTGTTAACAAGCATTTTAATTAAAATTGAATTAATTATGCCATAATTCGTATTGAAACATTAGGAAAATTTTGTTATTCTTCCGTATACCTAAACCTAAATGTACATATATCATAAATAATTATTATTTATGGAAAGTAAACGTTTTCTGGAAATCTGTAAGGCCCTAATAAAAACACTTAAATTGAAAGTTTAGGATCATTTACAAACATTTACGTTATCTAAATTGGGTGTTCATTCAATCAATAAATCAGAGTGAAGTGGAACACCTGATCTAGTTCCTGTAAAAGCATTCTAACACCAGTTTTTCACACAAATTTACCACACATACTCTCCCTTACACATCACTGCACGTACACAAGAATAATTTACCCTTTAAAATTTTATGTAGTATATAAATATAACAGAATTTATTTAATTTTTTTTATATAGAACACACTCTTTAACTAAGTACTGGCACGAATATAGTATATTCGTTAAATTTTCATACACTTACCGCTTAGCGTTTAAATTTATAAAATATATTTAATTTTTAATCGACAACAAAACTCCTAACTAAATTCACATTCATCCATATAATCAGCTTTATGTTTATCAGATTATATCAAATTTCTTTATGAAATGGTACTCAGGTCTCTAGCAGAATTATCCCGCTAGGATGAATTCAATAAATTCGCTAGCGTAAAATCTGATAGAGAATTCATACAGTTTATTGACGTCTTGGGTATAGGTATATGTAACACTGGCAACTGTCATATAAAATTTATGAATTTTTTTTTAAACACTAAATCAATAAACAAATGATGACTGGGAAATAAAAACCGATAATCTTACTTAAAGGTTAAAGATTTTTTTTTATAATAAATATATGAAACTGGGTCTTGTATGTACATATATTGACAAAATGTCAAACGATTTGCGAAGAACCCACCCCTAAAAAAGTTTCATTGTTGGAAGAAGTAGCCAGAAAAGGTGATGGAACATTTTCCAAAAAAAAAGCAGTTAAAGACAAATATTTAATTATGATTAAAAAGTTGTTGGCACGCATTGGAATAACTTTTCCAACAGCACAGTGTGGAAATTAAATTATATTAAAGGAAAATGAATTAAGTGAAAGACAAATCACAACTAAATAAGTAAATAATAATAGTCTTAAGGACAGAGAAAGGGATAACAACTATACGGGAACAAAAATATAAAAAGAAGCGAAACGTTTAGGAATTTATTATCCAGGCCACTCAATCGCAATGTAATATGATTGGGAGTGTAATTGAGATTGGCATGATATCTACAGATCACGTCTGTCACTTGGTCAGTTCTACCGCTTCCATAGGGACTGTGTAATAGCTGTAAGGTTCAATCAATAATTCACAACCCACACGAACTCTACATGAAAATCTCTTCGCCCGTTTTCAGAAGTTCTTCCATTTAAAATTCAACCAATGCACTACCAGCAAACTGATGATCAATCTGGGTGTATTATGACACTCTATATATCATCAATAACATGAATTATATGGACGGACGTAATAAAGCAACCCCATATACCCATAACACACATCTTTTAATCCTTTCTTTTTTCCACTCGAAAAAACGTTTTCGTATTATATATATTTTTTCCAACCTTTATTTTATGAGGTAGTTGCCAACATTTTTCTTTTTAATATTTAATATTATAGTTGCCACATTTGTGTATTTCGTTTTTTTTTATTATTTTTCGGGTTTGAATTTTATAGTGGGTAAATTGAAGGAAAGTGGTGCAAGCCAGTTTCTCTTATTAGGCAATTTTCCTTTATATAAAATTTATTACATAGGGATTTTGACAATGATTTTTACTTAATAAAAAAACACCTGTAACTTTACAATTGCTGAAAAACGCATTAAACATGTAGCTTATGCAAAACAAGTGATTTTATTATGTTTAACATGTATTATATTCTTGCATTACTGTTAAAATATCTATAAATTTTATTGGAATTTTACGATACGGCCATTACAAATCGATAAAACTTATTAAACCACAAAAGATTGTAAATGTTTATAGAATAATATATAGTATTTTGTTTTTTTCGATTCATTTTCCAGATCCAAATATACCGGAAACGGGAAAACAAAGAGCCAAGTCGTCGCGTGGAGACGAAGACTGTTGTTATACACATTGCGGTTCACCGGGACGGGGTGCCATCGAACAGGCCAACAATAAGGGTGGCAGAAGGAGTACCGAAGTACTTGGTTTGTGTGAACACTGCCCAGGGCGGCCCCCCAACAACAACAACAGTACCGCAGAGGCCCCAGTCTACAGGGCAGGCGCGTCGCCTGGCGTGTGCCGGACTTTTAATAAAGTGTTTCTTCTATGGACCGCATGGATTTCAATATTAGAACTATCTCAAACTATTTATAATACATTACAATGTTTGTTAGTTTTGTGCGCGACCAGTGTGTGGACAACGCTGACGTTGATAAAGACCAATTATTGGAGACGATCGTGCTCATAGAAATAGGAGAGTTAGGCGATATGTGTTCTCTCCAATGCCATGATACGGTCTGTCGATGACGCATGTTGCTCAAATACAGTATTATTATAGCTCATATTAAAATTAAAAACAAAAATTAATAAATTATTATAAATAAATTATTATCATAATGAATGTGTTCAAAAAAATATAATGTATTATATATTAAAAAAAACAAAAACAAAA
This sequence comes from Oryzaephilus surinamensis, assembly GCA_004796505.1. Taxonomy (NCBI): domain Eukaryota; kingdom Metazoa; phylum Arthropoda; class Insecta; order Coleoptera; family Silvanidae; genus Oryzaephilus; species Oryzaephilus surinamensis. The sequence goes on from SSSI01010172.1 coordinate 5,504, forward strand.
TCCTCACTAAACCATCAAAACAATTCCTTAACATAAAGCAATTTTTATGTAAAACATATAAGGGTTTTCTGTTTAAACAAAATATGCGTACAAAAATCTTTTTGGCTTTTCGTAATAATGTAAATTTTCACATTATTATATAAAATGTACAAAGAATCTTGTTTTTTATAAGACAAAAACATGTTTTCTCACCTGTGTGTCAATTTGAATACAAACTGATTTTAATTTTCAATAAAATAAAAGCATATCTGCAGGGTCAACGTGATATTAATTTAAAAATTTTATACTAATTCAACAATATAAATGTTAAATTGCCACAATTTTATTAAAACAAATCATTCTTTTTTTATTAATCTCCATTCTCAGGTTTCTTCGACCCTGTTTACCAACCCCTATACAGATATAAATGCAGTGCCATAAAACCAGGTTTTAATTTACATATTTTTCATTTTTGAATAATTTTTGTCATCTCGATAGTCATTAGTTCTTCTAATATATATGCACACAACATTGATTGCATATTTCAACTCATAATTATACGCACAAGATTCCTACGTATTTATTAAAAAACAAGTCTTTTTCAAATTCTAGATTTAAAATTTGTACTACTATGTAGAAAAATATTCTATTTTCTATTAATAAATTGTTAACGTATTTAAAAGACAACAAAAGAGCCAATGCAAAATTTCGTAGGTACCTTAAAAGGAATAATATTTTACATTGATTGATTGTTTTATTTATGAGCTTTATTAAACAACAAATTTTTAATTGGAAATTTTTGTTTTTAATTCATGCAACAAAGACAGATCGTATGGGCATTAGAAATTTTTTAGAAGAATTATCTTCATGCACATAGAATTTGTCTAGGACTGCAATATAAATGTGAAGTCAGATACAATATACCGGTAAATAGTCAATTATATATTCGGTAATAATTACATATGAATGGAATATTATGCGAAAATATAAATATATAGATATATTAACAAACATAAAATGTAATAGAAATTCAACTATTTGTTATCTGTTCACATGTTATTGTAATAGTAAATACACACACACACAATTTCAACAAAAAAATAATAACCATATTAAAGAATCTAATAAAGAAAGTCATATTTGGTATAAAACTGACTCACATTTTTAATGGCTGTTGCGAAGTATATAATGAAGACTATATATTATATTGTTGATGTTGACAAAATATATTAAACTAATTTTTATTAATTTATTTTGATACTATTGAAATGAATTTGTTGCAATATATTCTTATTCATATGAAATGCAAATAATAATTTTTAAAATGAATTTTCGAACAACATAAAATACGTATATATTAATAGTGAAAAATGAATTCATCTATGTAATTGATTAAAAGAAAATATTTAAAAAAATATACTTACTATTCCACTTTTCCTGCAAATTGATTTCTTCAATAAATGTCGTTAATGTTTCACAGATGTAATGATAAAATGAATTTTATATTTATTTTCTCTGAACCACTTGTTATATTATTCTTTATTAGTAGTATAATAATAATTATAATAATGGAAACAGAATTAATTGTTGAGGATTAGCCTCTCCGTCCACTGTTTAAGTTTATTATAAAGATTTTATGTATAATTTACTGTAAAGGCCTAGAATGTATAACAAATTGTCAACATGTTTGTGTAACATTAACACACAAATCTTGTGATGAAACGTTTGTTAGTAGATTTTACTAAAATATACTTACCAAGCAGCCAAAAGCAGTCACTTAGTTTTGCGATATAAAAATTATTTAAAAATTAACTCTCCATTATTAATGAAGAAAATAATTCTTTTAATTTTTTGTACTATTTTATCGAATTAAGTTATATGATTATTATATTAAAAAAAAATAAAAATTGGGCAAATTTAGACGTACCTACATTATGCAGAGTGAAGAGTTATTTAAACCAGAAAAAAATTAAAAAATAATAATAAATAATATTGTTAAATGTGAGATCCTGTAGTTTTGGAGTAGAAAAGTTGAAACTGAGTCATTATGTAGCAGTTATTACACATTTTAAAATAGAACACCATCTTTCTTTAGTTTTTGTGCAAGAATGTCCCGACTGCCATCACGAGTGCTTAGTGATACAACTCTATAATAGTGTTACTTTAAAAAAAATGGAAAAATATTATTCAACATAAAAAGAACTGTCAGACGTCAACGACAAAACGGCACAACTTCTTCATATCAACAGATTTTTTCTGTGTCGCAAAACTAATTTCCTTTCATCATTAATTTGTTTTTAGTTTCAATTGTATGGACTTACTAATTATCAAAATAACGACACATTGTGCAAAATATACATGACTATAATAAAATTTTACAAAAAATGTACAATTTTTATCATTTCGTTTTCAAACATGTTCATTTTTCAAACTTTTCCATACAATGTGTGTGTGGTGGAAAACTTTTACACAAGTTTAATTTTTGGGGACCACAAAAAAATATGAAAACTTATGTGTTGTTACATAAAATTTACCTGAAATTTTATAATATTAACACAATGTAGCTCGTTATTTTGATTAGACAAATAGTTGTACATAAATAAGTACTTACTTATATAATAAATAAATAAAACAGCTTTGTATAAGTCGCATATTTGTGTAATAATTTGAATCAGGGTAAAATTTATATTATTCTTAATTATATTTGTTAAATTTTAAAAAATAAATAAAATTAATGAGAAAATAAATAAAATGCTGCTTAATACAAATGCGACAAGTGCTGGTATGTTTAATAAAAATGGTATAATGACAAAGTTTATGATAGCTTAAATTGTCAATACTTTTTAAGTATAACTATTTGTTACAAAAGAACAACTGTATTACATTTTATGCTAATTTTTCGCCTCTTTTATATTATTAAATTGTATTTGTAACTATACCTACATACATGTTCATTTTATCTATATAAAGACGTAAACATGCAAAATAAGAAAGTAATTTAAATTTTTGTATTTAAATATATAAAAAGAAACAAAATAGCCATTATTCCGGTAAAAAAAAACAAACAAATTTATGAAAATTCGTCAGGTCCACATAATTACTATATAAGAAAAATGTGAAAAATGTTCGTGTGCGTATGTTTTAGTACAGAAATCAAAAATATTATAAAAAATAATGGTAAATAATTGGGAATGACTCTTGTAGATAAGTTAATAGATACGTCCGCAATGCGAGAAGATTCGCTAGTGGTCTTGTGTTACTAGCTGGTGTTTGTTAGAGATCTCTGCAAACGGCTGTTCAAGTTACAAAGACAACCTGATGGATGAAATATACAAACATTTTTATAGTATTAGTATAATTTTACATGAAATATTATCATCTGATCGTATACGGTCATAAACAACACAAAAAACAAAAATCAGATGATCAGCTTTTATGTATATGTAAAAAATGGATGTTGAAATTTCCAAAAATTGTTAACAACATCTTGAAAAACTGTTCTTAATTTAAAAGAAAACGATTATCTTCAAGGTATTATATAATAATGGAAATGTTCATTTTTTCGTTCGATTCTCTATTGTAAAAAAGCTTGCAAAGAAATTATGCAAAGCTACGCCTTAAAATGCAATACAAAAATAAATATTATAACTTAAATGTTAATGAAAAAAAAATATATAAAAATTACTCTATCTATCCTTTTGACATCAACTTATATAGTTTTCTCTTCAATTCTCCTCAAGTATGTCTTTGTAACCAAAAAATTTTATGAAACCAAAAAAAATATGTAAATTTGCAAACGTTTCCATCAAAAATAATGTATGAAATTTGTAATTTAAATGTATCTATTTAGATTAGAAAAGATATCTATACAATTGTGTTAGAAAATACTATTTTTATTGTAATATAACAAAAAAAATTGAATTTCTCCATTTTTTTGTTATAATATTCATTTCTTCTGTATATTATTGGAAATAAATAACGTTTTCTACAGTATATAAAAATGTGCCAAATAAGAAAATGCAAATTATATCAAATATCTGACTCGTGTTTATTTTTAACCTTATAATTAATGAAGTTATTGATGTTATCATTTTGTTTTAGACTCATACCGAATGTTAGATTTTGTCGATACTAGTAGAGATTTATATTTATTGAATAAAATCTGAATCTATGTACTCTATTATAATTGTAATTTGTAATTTTTGTTTCATTTTATATAAATGTAGTTCAAAATAAATGTGAAAATAATGCCTCCAACAATGCAAAATGGATTTTGATTATAAAAAAACAAATTAATTGAATATTAGAATTTTCATATTAATAATGTTTAAAATTTCAGTCAATCAATTTACTATTTATAATACTAATTCGAAATTTCTACCATTCCTCTCTACTAAAAAAATGTAATTAAAAATATTTTAAGAAAGAACTGAAATATACATGCAATAAATACTAAGAAAAGAAAAACTATTAATAATAGTTTAATAACTAAAAATAATAGAATATTTCTGCTTTGCATTGTTGTAAAATTGTTGTTAATGTTAAATATATATTATATACTTATTGTTGCTAGTGCTAGCGTTGTTGTTGTTATATTTCAAAAATATATATATATATTCGATATATTTTTATTTAATTTCATAAAATATATAGAAAATAAAACGTGTTTACAAAAAAAAAAACAACTTGTGGAAATATAAAATATAACTTAAAATATTTTCAACTTTGATCTCCAATATTATTATATTTGCACAATTTAGGTAATAGGATATTAACAAAATTTTTAATATTATTATGATAGTGTATAATATGAGAACATGAAAGAAATATTTTGTAATTCTGCGCTGCTATCGATTCTTTAATTTGATTATATTATATTTATATAAATATATAAAACAAAAATAAAAATAAAGTATTTTTTCTGTGTAGACCAAAGAATAAACAAAAATATATAAAAAAAAATCTGTAATGACTGATGATTGCATTTTATATAAGTACTATATTTAAAAATGTTGTTAGTGTAAATATTTATTAGATATATATACTTAAAAATATATAGTTTGTAAGATTTTAAATATATATTGGCTGGGATTGACCAGATTTTTTAAGAAAAACCGTTTCACCCTGTGTATATATATATTTAAAAAACATGTAATGTACTTGTAAGTGTGTTATTTCTTTAAATTATACATATAAACAAATTTTACAGTTCACTAATCCACTTTTTACTATTTATTTAGTCGCTTGAACGCTTCTATTTATTAAAAAACACTATTTATATTTTCGTTTTAGAAATTATGATAAATAAGATGAACTGTAAAGTTTCGTCTTTGAAACATTTTCACTGTTTTAACACCAAATATTAAACAAAAGAGTATATAAAATTATGTATTGTATATTAAATGTTAATTTCAAAGAGTCAGATATTTGTAAAATGTTTGTAATATTCATATTGCAGGACCTCAAAATACAAAAATATGAATAAAATATATTTCAAACAAAAAAACGTATGTATTAGCCATTATAGCTTTGGTTAAAACAATTAATTTAAAAATTATTATATAAAAATAGGTATATATTTATCTTTCCATCAAAAATATTTTTGTGGAAACGTTGTTTGTCTAGAAGTTAAGTTGAAAAAAAAATGTTGCAGGAATTTAAATATAAACTTAATCTGTAAGTCACAGAAATATTGATTTAAGGTTGAAAGTTTTTTTATTAGTGAAAAGTATTATAAATATTGAAAAACGATGAAATAAAAAATTCAAACTAGTACTGTTTAATGTTGTTGATAGTACAGTTGACAATAAAGAACATTTCGGGATACATTTGTTTTAAGAATGGTTTTGTTTATCATTATTTTTTTATTTAGTTTATTTTTTATTTTATCCCAAGTGATTTAAACTTTTTTTATATATATTTTATTTCATACTACTTTCAGTACTTCACTTTTAAGTGATTTTTCTTTTTTATTTTTGATTTTTTGTTTTTGGGGTGAAATTTTGCATATAATTAAGAAAATCCATCAAAATACAGTAAGTACTTATATCTTTATTTATACTCTTAATCAATGTCAATAAAATAATATAAAAGGCAATATAATTTTATGAAGTGATAATGCACATTTGCCTTAATGATAATTTAAAAATTAAAATAATCTCAAACCTTTTCAAATATTTTTTTTATGCAACCAAGAATCTAGCTGTGTATTCCAGTTACATAATCTTCAACTTATTCCTGCATTTAAAATCCTTAAAACTCAAAAACTTAAAATCATAACCTCCAAAACCGATTTCAAGATTGCACATTCTGTTGGAATTTAATACTATGGAAGGGTTTTCAGAAGAAGACCTTAAACTACCCCCTTGCAAATACGAATGTGAGTAACTAGAACTCTAGTTGATAAATTTAACTAATTGTAGAAATTGTTCTTCAGATTTGGATCATACAGCTGATGTACAGTAAGAATTATATAAAATTAAATACCGAAAAGGCATACATCTTAAAAAATAACATTTTAGAATTCACGCATGGGGTGACAGCTTAAAGGAGGCTTTTGAACAGTGTGGAATTGCTATGTTCGGTTATATGACTGAGTTACCTTCAGTAGAAATTAAACAAACATCAGAAATAGAAGCTACGGGCCACGATTTAGAGAGCTTACTATTTCATTTTCTAGACGAATTATTGTTTTTGTTCAGTTGTGAACCGTTTTTAATCTGTAATAAAGTAGAAATAACCGAATTTGTGACGGAAGGTGAAGAAATGTACATTAAATGTAAATGTTTTGGTGAAGAATTCACTTTAGGTAAACATCCACAAGGAACTGAAGTAAAAGCTATAACTTATTCAGCTATGCAAATTGTTAACGAACCAGAAGATAAAAAATTTGAAGTCTTTGTTATTATAGATATTTAGTGTACTGAGTCATATAGGTTTTTGTACATTAATTTATTCATATTTTTAATATATAACTATATGGAATATTATAATTTTAGTGTTTCTATTAAAAAAACAAATTTCTTTCGTTCTAAAAGCTTCCAATGCATATGAGTCAAGGTTATTCCTATTGTACTCAATAATTAATTGAATTTAATAAAATCAATCTTATCTTTATAAGTCACCTAACGAAGAAGTGTTCTACGAATTTTATAAAAGCTATTCTATATTAAATGTCATTGAAACTCTCATATAGATTTTCAGGGAAAATTCTCTACAAATAAAATGTCCACAAAAGATAGTCTTAATTAAACAGCTTTTTTCCAAAAAAAAAACTATCAACCGTATGCATCCATCAAAGATATTGCAAGCAATAAAGGAAATTGTTTTCTCAACGCACACGAAAAAAATCTATATGTATATGCCAAAAAAAACTTTGAAAAAATAATCGTGTCTAGAATTATGATTATGTTGAAAGCTTTTCGGATAAATTCCTTACGAGCATCTCCATTCAGTTTTCGAGTGCGCTCTCTGAGCTTTTACTTCCTTCGTTCAGTCGTCGTTCTCAAGCCGCAGTTGTGGTGGTGAAACTTGAAATCCTTTCATAAGTTAGCAAGACAAAATCAACTTTACTCTGTATATAACAAAGCGATTTAAAAACAATTTTAATAATGGTTGAAAAGGAAAAAGTGACCATTCAGAGTTTTTAATTATAAAAATTTTAATCTTTATGATGTGAAAACAATTTTTTAAATACGAAATGGATTTGAAACTGTTGTACGCCGTTTGTTTTGTTGCGCTCTTTTTTCATTATGGTCAAACTATTCGATGGTTGTAAGTACAGTTTATTGTATCAAAATACAAAATAAATTATTATTAATTTTTATTAGTTTAGGTGTAATATATAATTTTGAATTTTATAAATAATTTTTGTTGCGATTGTAATTAAATGTGACGAAAGTAGTATATAATTTGTAAAAAAGTTCCTTCGTGCATTATTTTATTGCAATTACAAAGAACTTTATAATAATATATAAAATACCACAACTTACCCCTTATTTCGTCGTGTTATAATATTATTTACCGACTTTTGACTGTGTATCTAATGCCGTTTTTGCGTGTTCTATTGTTTCTATATTGCCCTCATGCAATTCTTTATAAATGTCAACATTTAAACGTTAAAAAGTTTTCTAACAGAGAAAAACTAATTTATTACTCGCCGTGAAGCACAAGATTACATAAATCACAATAAGTTTTGTATTTAATTACGTGAAATTTCATTGCATTCTTATCATAATTAAATTAAAATTTAGTATAACCAACAACGATTTTTTTAACTTAATTTATTATTATCAACTTAATTAATTCTTTTATGCAAATTATCTTGTTTCTTGTAATATAACAATATCTATATATATATAGATATATCTACTAATATTGCGATACCTATAATATACCTAACAATAGTTAAGTTTTAACACACCAATAATTTTATAGAAATATAATATTTCACACATATCGTCTAAAATTCAAGTCAATTAAAAACTATGAAATTTCTATTAAACGCATCCCTATAATAATAGTTACATTAAAAGTGCTTATAGATAGAACCATAAAGGCGGCTCACAAAGCCCGCCAAAGAAATGATAATAAAAAGGTGTAACTGCAATTAAATTACAGTATTTTTGTCCTATAACTGTTTACACATTATTTCGAAAGGGATAGGTTGTTATATAGGTATAATAGGTGCATCCACATATATAAATTCGACATGGAATGTTTATTGTACTGAATGTTTGATCTTAAATATTTTACCGCACTAACACTATAAATATGTAGGTGTTAATTACAATGTATAGATTTCTTATGGCAGACATACTTTGTCATCATTATTATATATATAACTTTATTTACACCATTTCCTAATAGGTGTACAATTTCAAACAAAAATGAATTGAGTACGGAAACAAATAGATTTTATGATTTTTTTATTACTCATTTACAAACTGTATGAAAAATACACAAAAGAGTTTATGTTTCATGATTTGGTTCGATGTAGTTTTCGCAAAATAAAGAATTTCGTTGCGGGACAAATTGTAATTAATGTATCATCACGCCCAGAGGCCCTAAATCCAAAATATATGTATACATGAAAATAGAACTGTGTTGAAAAGTTCCAAACAATACAATAGCCATCCTTTTTGGTTTAAATCGACACAATAGATCGCGTGAAGTTGACGTAATATATAATTAACACATGATAATATCGTTCAGGTAACTTAAGGGGGCGCCCACTAATTACAGGTGTGTAGTCGGGATATTATTAGGTGCCAGACTGACGGCTTTTTTTGTCTAAACAACATATTATTTATTGTTTCGTACATTGGGATGAATGGGGTTGGTTTACATTTTTCTAACAACAATCACCTCTAAACGAGGTTTCACTATAACGAATCCTTTAATATAATTGATCCCAGTGAATTTTGGGGGCTTATTTTTATATACAAGCAGCAAGAACGTATAGAGTGGATTGATTATATGTTTTATAATTTATTATCGTCTTGGAAAAATTAAAACTTATTTGGGGGTGGAGGGCGTGGTGATAAAGTCAATTTATCATAAATACAAAGCAAATTTACTACAAACAATTGTCCCTTTTATTTATTATGAACATAATTTATAAAGAAAGTTGATTTAAATTATTTATTAGTAGAATGAATTAAGGAGAGTACATTTTTAGGATTCTAATGTCTTTGAGAATTTTTAAAAAGACAAGCCCCGTAGTTAATGGGCAAATTCCTAACAAATTAGACAAGCAACGTTATAAATTACTAGTCTGAGTTTTATTTTATTCTAATCAAAATTTGAAAACTGGAGCGTGTTAGTTTTATGTTAAAAAGTTTGTCAGTAACTTGATTATATCATTCGTTTACCACGATATATACTTTCAATTTCAGATATATCTTTATTAGACATGTAATTTAAATCCCATAAAATCCATTGTACATGTTCTTTGACAAATTATTTTAATATAATTCAATAAAAATAATTTATGACCGAAATAAATGTTTATTAACAATTCTGGGAATAATTCTGCTTAAATTTATAATTATATACCATATAAATGAAAACATGTCGTTTAATTTGAAATTTAACATATTGAACGTGTCCTTAAAATGTCCTTCATTTAGATCTCTTCAGCGTTCGCATTTGCACTGGAACTTAACGTCGATCAACAGTGCCCCTGGAAGAGGGATACGATCTGGTGTACGTTCACCATGTGCTATAGCCCGTCGTCGATATGGACTCGTTAAAATCCAAGCGAAACTTTGCCGCAATTCCATGGAGACGATGCCCCATGTTCAAGCGGCTGCCTTATTGGCATCAGAAACATGTCGAACAGTGTTCAAGCACAGACGCTGGAATTGTTCTTCAATTACATTAGCCCCTTATTTAACACCAGACTTAACTAGAGGTAATTTGAAAATAAATCAAGTTTCCTTCAAACCATATAAATTACGATTTGGTGGCGAAAAACATCACATTCTTGGCACGTTCTCTAACGTGTCCAATCCTGTAGAAATAGAGAAACGTTCCCTCTATTTTACACACAAAACTACAGCCATTAAGTCTATTGAAAATTGTTTAGCGCGATGATCAGCCAGCCAAAAAAAAAGAACAGGGAACGAGTACGTTATATAGATTTTCTCGTGCACTATTGGGTTTCTTTTTTGTGTTGTTGCTTCATCAGTTTAGTTCATAGATCGTGTACTGAATTTTGAACGATTTTGTGTAATTTGGTTTTCCAGCTACACGAGAACAAGCTTACGTGTACGCCATAAGTTCAGCTGCCCTAACATACACGATGGCTCGTGCTTGTGCCAGTGGTGCTCTGTACCATTGCACGTGTGCAGAAAACCCGAAAGATCAGTACCCTGTCAATGAAAATTTCCAATGGGGTGGTTGCGGAGACAATTTGAAATGGGGAGCGCGTTTTGCGAAACGTTTTATTGATAATGTGGAAAAAGATAATGTACAAAAGACGAAAGAAAAGCTCAAAAGGGACAATAGGGCCAGCACGACAACCGATGAAGACTTGAACAGTACCATTTTGCGAAATCAAATGGCTGTGGTGAATTTACATAATAACAAAGTCGGCAGAAGGGTTGGTTAAATAATGCACACGTTAAATATGTTATATATTTTTTTAAAATAGGTAATTTTAGGTAATTTCCGAAAGTTTGCGAATGCAATGTAAATGTCACGGTGTATCTGGTTCATGTAATATAAAAACTTGCTGGCGAGCATTGCCGTCATTAGTAGAAGTCGGACAACGATTGTTACAAAAGTATACAACGGCTAAAGAAGTGTCGAAAAATGTTATTGATATAAAAACGATTGGGGGCAAACGTAATCCACCACCTGATCAACTAATTTATTTTACCAAATCACCTGATTACTGTACAAAAGATATTAGTTTGGGAAGTTTTGGAACAGTTGGAAGGTAATTTTTTTGTAGATATACTTTTTATACAGTGTGAATTGTTTGAAATTGAAGGAAAAAAACGATAAGATGGTCTGCTTGTTCAAGATTTATATTCCTTAATTGCAGTGGAAATATTTTAAATGTTGATTTCAACAAAAAGCGGATTTGTAATGTCGGTATAATAATTTTAACTGCCTACCCACGTTGAAATATTTGAAACGGTAGAGAGATTCTTATTCGGTCAATTTAAAATTTCATATGAAAATCTTAATTGTGCTTATGTTTTATTGAAAATTCCACTAAGCACAACTGAAAACCTTCAAAAATTTATAGAAGGAATAATTTAAGATTGTAGTTTTTGTTTTATGTTCTTAATAATTGTTTTGCGCCCGCATTATAAAAAGGGCATTATGAATTAATATTAGATTAGATTTGGATTATTTCTTTTCAGACAATGCAATGTCAGTTCCAACGGTCCTGACAGTTGCAGACAACTTTGTTGCGGTCGAGGATATAGAACAGTCGTTGAAGAGAAAATAGAACGATGCCAGTGCAAATTCTATAACTGCTGTTACGTTAAATGTAAAATATGTAGAACTATGACTCAAATACACGAATGTAGTTAATTTAATTCTTACTATTTTAACTTATTGAATAAATTATTTTTATTTTATTAGAAATGGACCATGAAAACTGATTGAACGATTATTAATAAACGCAATTAAGAATTTATAGCTTTTAAAAGATTCATTCATTAAAGCTTTCTCAGTATAATTTGCAAGCATCGTAAAAAAGTTATTTTTAATCGTTCAATTAGTCATTTGACAAGAATATATATTAAATACAAACCGGCTTTAAACCAATAATCATTAATCATTTATTTAACCAAATTTAGTATTAAATGTCGTATAAATATTTAATCATATTCTTAAAATATTATACATTAAACACCCAATATAATGTACAAATTTAAAAACAAGGTAGTCGTAAGAATTAATTTATTGTATCATAATTTTATACACATTTTAGAAGGTAACAAAAAACATTTATTTGTATATAACCCACATCTTTATTTTCACTCAAATAGTTCCAAAAATCACTGTACATAATAAATTCAATCATAATTCTGTATGATGATCAGTCGTTTCTACTGAAAACGAAATGAAATATTTAAATAATAGCAATTAAAATCGATTGTTTTATTTTAACACCTTTTTCAACATTTTCATTTGCAGCTGGATCCGCATCTAATAAACCTGAATCGATTTTTTTCTGTAATTCTCTAATTTCATCATCATAACTTTTCCATTCTGGTAAAATCCGTACAGCAGCAGTTAATTTAGCTTCTTTTGTCATTGGATTATTACACTAATAAAAATGATTCATTTGAATAAAATCTAAATTAGTTTCTTTTTAAATACGCACTAAATCGATTGTTTTCGCTTTCTCCTTCGAAGCATCATCACACCAGGTTTCGCACCACAGCCATTCTTGTGGCAACGATTTAATTGCAACTTGATGTATCATATTATTTGGTAAATCTTGATCCAAATTCGATAAACTGTTTGGATCTTGACTTAATGCTTGATATTGACCGCGCAACCGATCACCGGCAGCAATTCGACGGAAACGTTTCAAGTCGACCACATAAAGGGCGGAAATATGATAGCGTCTGCCTTGTAAATGGTTTCTCCAATATCCGTGCTTCCAGAAACGGAATCCTTCCATTTCACGACGTGAATCACAGAATGGTGTGTAACCGTACGGCGCACCACCCAAATCTAATTGTTGCAACTCTTTCAAATCGGCCCTTACAACCTTGAAAAATAAAATGAAAATACACCAAAAACATTTTTTTCACAATTATGTCGACAGATACCTGATCAGCATCAACAAATATAATCTTTTTAACATCTAAAGGAAATAGCACATCTAAAAATAATATTTTGTAACCCCAAATGATTCGTTGTTTCTCTGTTTGTTGATGAAGCCATCTCGGCCATTTGTATTGTACTAATTCATATTCAAAACCATATTCTTTTGCCATATATGGTAGGAAATCTTTTATTTGTGGTGACAAATAATTTTTTAAAAACCAAAACTTAACAGGTGTTTTTGTATGTTTTAACACAGATAACATCATAATGCGTAAAAATCGCTCATATAAATGACCAGAGGCCAGTGAGAAAATATTTAATTTTTCATCTAGTTCTTCTTCATTTCCCGAAAAAGAACTAAAACGCAATTTACAAATTATTTATGGAAACATTTATAAAAATCAGCTTAAAATTGCTGAAAAACTGTTGAACTACAGATAAAGTAATGTTATTTACGCTAAGAATTAAACAATACCTGGTAATAGAATTCCAAATACCACCATTTGGTTCATCATCTGATAGTAAATCAACATTAAATTTATCTGGTTTCTTCTGTACTCTTAATTTTACTATATGAGAACGTAGAGAACTTATAAGTACTTTAATATCAGTCGAATTATCTGGTGTATCAGTTCCTTCGTGACTAAATATAAAATAAATGGTATTCTTTAAACTTGTACAATTTTAAATGGTTTATTCTTACTTTACAATATCATAAATTTCGGCACTTCTACCCTGTCTGAGTCTTAATAGCCATGCACCGGGGTTGGCTTTTAATTGAAAATAGCCCAAATTGGCCATAACAATAGTATCTACAATAACTGGTTTACTTTCAGTGCCCAAAGTTATTTGTAAGCCTCTTGGTGGACTTCCTGTATTCTGTTCGAAACAATGACCTTCTAATAACAAATATTCCAATTCATATTCACTGTGCACGTTACTATCAACATTTTCCAATCGTATGTTATCTAAATCATAAACGGAACGTACTACTTCCACCAACCAATTCTCGGGAACGTGATAATTTTGAGTTAAAAGTGGAGACAAAGGCATATTATTGAATCTAGCAATGGGACCTGCTAATTGTTTACCATCTTCGCTAAATTGTATCTCCGGTTCCAAGACAAATCGATAAAAACTGATTTTGTAAAATTAGTACGCTACAGATTAAATTTTCAGTAATTTACTAACCTTTTAACAGGCATATCGCTATTTTTCTCAACGCTGTTCATAAACAAACGAATATTGCAGTTTAAAACTTCGTGTAATACTTGTAAGATGGGTCCCAATTTTTGAGCACCCCTAGAAACTGGATCCACAATAGCTACTAAATCGAATGCAACTTGATCGGAATATTTTGGTGGAATTTTTACAACCGAATGTTCATCGCCACTGAACGATATTTCAAATCTGGCGCGCGATTGCGTGCGAGATACCAACAATGACACGATTTTCAATATTGAATTACTGTTGAGGTCTTCATCTTCATCGGAATCTTTAACTAGAACATTCGTAATTTTATCTAAATATGAAGCACCACTGTATCTTTCCAATAAAGCAAAATCTTCCACTGCAAACGTTTCATCGTCTTCAAATGGTCCCAAAACACGACCATTTGCAATAACCGCACGATCACTTTCTTTCAAATTCAACACCCGTTGACAATAAACACGTAACATTTTTAAATTCAATTCTTGCGATTTCAACTGACTAGAAACTTCATCTGGCAAGTCGATTTTTTCTTTATTTTCTAACTGTAAAGCAGCTTTATCATCATTTAACAATGAAAGTACAAATTTTAAGGCTTTCTCTGGTGTCATTGATTGTAGAACAGCTAATACGATTTTATTCAAATCATTATTTTTATCACCATTTACATTTGGTAGAAAACTAACACGCACGTCGCTCTCGTGTTTTAAATGTTCTAAAGCAGCCAACAATAAGTCTCTCGATTTCTTACAATTCAAATCGCCAACTACCCAATAAGTCATCGAATAAAACTGTTTGTTTTTTTGTGGTGTGGAAAAGTAGCGAATATTTTCGATAGCTGTAGCTGTCATATCTCTAGCACTTAATTGCAAAAGTTTCTGTACGTTAGTAATACTAGTTGGAGTGCCAGTCATATCCAAATAAAATGATTTATCTTTATTTAATATTCTTTGATTCAGTCGCGGCATAATATTCGGTTGATTCATAATATAATCAAGAACATCATCACTGTCAGTTAATTTTCCACGATACACCGCTTTTTGGAAAGTTGGTGTTTGTGACATAACTTCTTGTAAGATTGCCTCCTCAAAATCGTCCACATTTAAATTCTGACTTGGCAATGGTATTCCATTGAGTAACACTTGAGGGAACACTCTCAAACCAGTTCGTTGAATGAAATCACTAGCTAATTGTCGACCATAATCATAATCTTCACCTAAAACATCCTCAGCATCTTCGTCAAACTGTTTTTTCAATTGGTCTTTCACATCTTGGACTGTTACTTTCGTTTTAGTTGTAGATAAAATTGTACGAATAAAGTTTAGTGCAGATGAGGGATTCTTTTGTTGTGAAACGTAATTAAAGGCACACTGCATGGCAACGCCGGCATCATCCATGCCGGTTAAACTTTTAGATGAATTTACATGAAATACTAAACCAACACGCAAAGGGGCAGTATGCACGACAAAAGATTCGACTAATTTTAAGAAACCTTTTGGCTCGGGATTTGTAGGATCTATGATAACAACCTACAAGATTTATTATTCTACAAATAGTCAAATAATCATTGAAATAAAAACGCTCTTACCAAATTGAATAAGTTTTTACGAACTTGTCGTATCATACCAGGAAATGTGGGTCGTAACAATTCCATTAAACTCGATGACCATCTACTATATTTCGAGTCTGTTTCGATATCATTCACCCAACTAATAGCCGAGTCTCGAATATCAATTGCAAATTCTTGAGAGTTTGTATCTCCAAAATCAAGCCCTAACAATGATGACAATCGCTTATTTCCAATACCAATATTGTACAATCCCTCCATTGTACGCAACTCTTGTCGAAGTACCTCTAATATTCCATAAACGTCCGTCAAATCCACATCGTAAAACATTCCATTAACAAATAAAGCTGTATCAGTTGGTTGTAAATTCAATGTTGACATAAAAATATCCGAATTCCGTTTCATTTCTTTCTTCAACTCATTATTAACGACTGTTTTTACCAAAGCTTTAGCTTGCATTGGAAAATTTTGGGCGATATTAGTGAAAACATTTAAAGCTTCATCTTTTGGTGCGCTCATAATACGTTCTGCGGCCTGTAAACTAAGTTCTTGAAATTGCCATACTTTCAAAGCTGCCATTTCGTTGGACGTTTCTTCTAAATGTTGACGTAGTTTCTGTAAATCTTTTTTATGTTCTGGATAAAGAGTTTTTAATTTTAGAAAATCGAAGCCTTCAATTTCAATGTCCTCTTCCTCTTGTGAACTTTCCTCTGACTTTGCATCATCATGTAATTGGGTATCATCTTGTGATTTATATTCAGTTGATTTCATTTGCAATTCCACACCATAACCAGATAATCTTAGCCTTCGTTCGTCTAATTGTTGGACATAATGCCTTGTAACGTAGTCAATTTTACCGTTTACGGCAAATTCCTTCAATAATTTATGAAAATCGCAGTATTCTTTTGTTCCTAATTCGCCATAAAGAACTACAGCTAAACTTCTGTTTTCAGAACCAGGATAGTGATTATCAACTCTGTATAAATCAGGTCTTTTACGGTCTTCTTCTCGATACTGTTCAGTAAAATATAAAATAAACTATTGATTGCATTATAATTTATTAAATAATGTATTACGTTATTAATTAATTGTATAAGTTGGCTTTTATCACAGGTTAAATGGCCATTAACATCGACAACTGTAGCACCGCATGCTGGTAGATTTCGTTCAACTGCAATTTGTTGAAACATTTGTACTTTTGGGGAATAGACATGCAATGACAAGCCTAATTTCAGTAATGATAATTGTGAGGGTGATATTAATTTGGATGCTTGTTCAATCACAGTTTTATAACGATCCCTATCAATCTCTAGAAAAAAATTAATGGAATAAAACAGGTTCAAAAAATCATAATTATTAATCTTACTGATTTCTGAAAGGGGTGGACTTAAGTTACAGATTGAGTCTACATAATTCCAATAAAAATCTACATTTTCATCCACCAAATATTCTGCCACCTCTAATACTAAAGGGGTTGCACCCCATTTTGCCTCTAAAAGAGTAGTTACCGATTTTGATTTTTTATTTTTCGTATTTGCATTTGTAAGTGATGCAACAGATATCACAAT
Source organism: Oryzaephilus surinamensis (assembly GCA_004796505.1). NCBI lineage: Eukaryota > Metazoa > Arthropoda > Insecta > Coleoptera > Silvanidae > Oryzaephilus > Oryzaephilus surinamensis. The sequence continues at coordinate 23,129 of SSSI01010172.1, forward strand.
TAAAATAAAAAACAAGGATTTCATTCTGTAAATAAAGTATTTTAATTATGTTATAAGCAATATAACCTTTAATCAACAAACAATTATGAATGGATTTTTGCACGTACCTTCTTCAATAATATTTACAACGAATGCAATTTTTAATAACAATATAATAAATAGTTAAACCCAATTACTTAATACATTAAATAGTAATTAAACAGACATTATTCATTTTTCGTATTCTTAAAAATCGGCAAATTACAACAAAACACAGACACCAAAGCATATAAACCAATCAAACGAGGACAACATCGAGTTAGACCTTTCGAACTACTAAAATGTATATAAACTACTCGAGGAAAAAACAGGTTATATTTGAACTAAAATTTAAAAGTTTACCCTCCTTTTCGTCAATCATGTAAATTAAAGAATAATTAACAGTTAAAAAAAAAATTTCAAAGGACAAGTTCAATTTTTTGGCTACGGAAAAGTTTTATGCGTATTTGGCGGCTTATTTATAGATTAAATTTATACTAATGACGAATATAGGAATCAGTTCAAATGTGTAGGAGGAAAAATATAAATAAACATGTATATAAACACGCAAAATTTTATAATTTTTTATGTTAACTAGTGAAATAACATATGAAATGTGAAGATAGAACCTGTTACAAAAAAAAAAAACTAAATTAATAATAAAAATTTCTTAAACTTCACATGATCCTTTCGCTGTTATGTTTACAGTCCCTCGTATGTCAGTTAATTGGTCACAACTATTGATTCCCAACTGCAATAATCACGTACAGAATCTATTTCCACATTGAACGTTTATTACATTTACCTCATTCTCATGTTTGCGACTATTTCCATAATACTGAACTTTTTCTTCTGTATACATTCTGTAGCCGGAATCAGTTGCTGTATATAATAAAGGACTACTTTCAGAAGTATCTTCAACAGAATTGGTACTCCTCCATGAACCACTAATACCACTATCAGACACATTGTCATTATCATTACAGTACGATTTGCAAATGAAAAATAACAATGTTATCAATGCCTAAAACAACAAATTTCTACTTTGTGTGATCGTTTGCAGCTAAATTACATACTAAAGAGAATGTTAACGAAGCCATAACAGTGGCCGTAAACGGAAAACCGTAGTTTTGTAATAAAAATCCACCTAATGACGGTCCGATAACTTCTCCTAATGAATACATACAGGACCATATTCCAGCTACTACACTATATGTGGAAAGTGAGTCACCGCATCCTGCTTGACTAGAAAATTTCGACAATTTAATGGAATAATTTAAAAAAAATTTATTATCGTTTTACATAGCACTTGATAAAACGCCTTGAAAGGTGGGTAAGAGTGCAAGAGCTACTGAAATTCCTAAAATTGAAAGCGCAACTAAATCCAACCAAATACAACTGAAAAAATGCGATATTTAAGTATATTATTTATAATTTCAAATATTAATGCGTACCTATAGAGATATGGAATATATGGACAAGGGCCTAACAAAAGCAATCCAACTGTGCTCATTAGTAATCCTGCTACCATCATAGACCAATGATTATTACATTTATCAGCTAACCATCCCCAAACTGGACTAAAAATTCCGTAAAGGCCGGAAAAGAGGAGGAAAATTAATCCAATTTTTTCTGCGCTTAAATTAAACTATAGGAAAAAAAGTTTATTAAATTAGTAATAACTTATTTTACTCGTACCTGTCTTAAGTGGGGCTCTAATGTGGGGTCTAAGAACGCCCATGTACTGGATACAATAACAACAACTAGACCCGTAATTATCACAGCTGGAACTCGAAGTAGTTTAAATATTGATGTTGATTTGCTCGCAATATTACATTCTGTAAACAATATTATTATTTGTTAATTAATTATGAAAATGTTGTTTGGGTTTTTACCTTCAACAATTGGTAGAAGACATGCATTTAATGGTACAATTAGAATCATGGCAATACCCAACGCGAAAAATGGCAAACTAAAGCCACCCAACTATCTAGAAATGAATCGTACAGATTATTCTTATTATATCTTTGTTAAATTTATTTATTGGGTACATACCGAATAGAGAAGACCTCCTAAAGCCGGTCCTGTACTCATTCCAAGTCCTACAAAGGTCTCTAAGATGCCCTAAAAGTTGTAATTTAGATTAAAGAAAGATGAGATACTATTTTTTTCTTGGAAAAATTACAATAACAGATCCTATATTGTTCGGAAAACTATTAACTACAAAAACATAACTAGCAGTCGAAAAAGCGCTCGCACCAACAGCTTCAAGACCTCTTATAATAATACAAAACGTGGTAAATGTTGTGAAATCCTCTATATATTGTAACATTCTAAAAATATTTACAATAATTAATAATTTTTTAACAATTTTTTAATAATACATTACCCAAATAATAAATTACAAGCACCAGCAATAAACATTCCGAATAAAAATAAAAATTTAGCCCCAATTTTTGGTAACTACAAACAAAACGAATTAGATTTTTTTTATTTGAATATTAACATGGAATTTTATTACAATTTTTCCAAAAATAGGCGAAGTTAAAAACATCACAAGAGCATAAAAACTGAATATAAATCCAGATAATGTATCAGAAAGGCCTTTTACTTCTGCTTCACGTGGAAAAAATGGTGCCATTATGGACATTGAACAGAAACTCATAAAATCAACAAGGGCCAAAGAAGCCAAAGTCATTTTTTGATTTCTGGAGAACCTTTTTATAGCAGCTGGCTCTAAATGCGAATTAGTCCTAAAAATTTAAACAAAAATGACCCCGTTTATGAGTAAACTGGAAAATTTTCGTTACAACAACGAAATTATTAAAATTTTTTCTAACAAAAATGTTCCATTTATCATGGAAAGCCAGTAAACATTTTCAAATGAGAATCTGAGATAAGGATTACGTGTGAACTCATTTAAATAAGCATAATCAACAAAAAAAATTAATTTATATTCAAAAGATATTCTTATAATAGTATTCTCACTTAAACGTGTAATGGAATATTTAATAACAAGAAAATGTATAATTTATTCATTAATAAAAATTGTTATTAAAACAATTCACCTGAATATCAAATTATTTAATAACCACTAATTATAATATAAGATAATCTCCTGTTTACCTCAGCAATCGCTCTCGAATCCTGGTAATTTCCCGTTGTGAATACGATTCTGCGGAAATATTCGACAATGATTTACTTCTTAATTGTTTTTGATGATATGAGGGCCCATTACGGTCCCTTGAACTCGAGTAACTAGATGTTGAGCTGAGGAGCATTTCTGGTGATGGTGAAGAATTCGATTTAGATGGTATTAATTGTTCTTTTTCCATATTTATATATTTAACTATGAAACACACATACACTATTTAAAAATAATAAATTTAAATTTACTCAGTTTGATTAATTAAAAACAGTTCATAGGAAATATAATCTCTACAGCTCGATTAATAATAAACTAAATTAAATGATGAAATAATGGTTTTAAATTTCTGATAAAAGTCTGATAGTGTTTTAGAACTTGTGTAGATTCGATTTATCTATTATATAAACAACATATTTATTTACTGTGTTAAATGTGTTACTTTTTAGATTTCATTATTTCCATTATAAACACGTTTTTCATAAAATTACAAACTAAAAAACAATTTTATCCTGTTGTAATTAAAATGATATTAGTTTTATTAAAATAAATTAAATCTATTTTTCAGTTTGTTTACTAATACTCGATTTATTTGCCATAACAAACCGCAAATTGGATGAATTAAGCCATTATATATTGTGTTGAGACCAAGTTTCAATTCTTCGAGGCTATAAACACGCGGAAATTTTTTATTTAAAAAGATTTATATCAATATATTGTTATTAATTTATATGATGTGGATAGTACTGGTAATACCCAGACATCAAAACTACTATTTTATTTATTCATAACGCTTTGTTGTTAAATTTATATCATATTATTAATGCAGGAATAAAATAAAAAATGGTTTTATATTCAAATTATGTGTTTACTTACCTAAAAACTGGTGTTACACAATAATCGTCTGTGAAATAAAAAAGTGCTGTATAAACAAAATTTGTAAATTCACAAATTACACTTGACCTTCCAAGAACGTCATAAAATAATTATTAAATGCGTATGAAATGTTGACTATATAACGTTTAATAATTACGAAAAACTTTCATTATTCATCTAAATCCAAATTGTTGGACGATGATAGCCTGTTAGTAACCTTTTTAGATAAAAAAGTTAACTTAATTTAAAATACTTATTAAAGTATTTTAGAATAAAAACTGCGGAAAGGAATAAAAGGATTCCATTTTTGTAAAACTCATACTTTATTATAACTTTTTGTTTGCAAAAAAATATTTGTATATAGATTTATTTTAATAAATATTACAACAAAACTTTTATAATACAACACAATATTTATTAAACTAAATACGTTTAGAAAAATTATTATTCTAATACTGTTTTATTTATTTATCAACGTATCAAAATTAGCTATTTAAATTACTATTCAAAATAATATGAAAAGTTCTATATCTGTGTATTAATAAAGTAATAATCACTCTTTAAAATATATAAACTGACTTTGTTTTCTTCGAGTATTAGATTAATTCAATCACTTTTTATATTATTAATTCTTATTTACAGCATAAAGTCCATTTTTTACTGGTTTCTCTACAGTCACTGATAATTCAAAATGGTCATTACTATAAAACTCTTTTTTCAAATTGTCCACCACTGTATTATTGGTAATTTCAACAGATTTTCTTCGTTTTGCAAAAAATATCGTACCAATTATAGCCATTGTTAAATTAAGTAGAGAAAAACTGGTTGAAGTTATTGGAAAATTGAAATGTTCCATCAATGTACCACCCAGAACTGGGCCCAATACTTCACCCAACGAATAAACCGAAGACCATAAACCGGCGATAACACTGTGTGTTCCAAGATTCTCCACAAAACCCCCTTCCCTATAATAAAAAAATTTTAAAAATAAAATTGGGTGCTGGAATTTTCCAGGAAATTATTTGTTACAAGGCTAATAATAAACAAATTAATTTTAAAAAATATTTAAACGTTTGTTTTTGTTTATAATTTATAAACCTTGGTCATCTGACTCCTTCAGGGAAAAAGTGTGTGTCTATTCTTTAAAGTACTAAAATTAACATATTTTAAATCACGTTGACACTGTGGTATCGCATTTAATTAAAATTTACAGCTGTAATATTTATGTAAATCAATATCTAATGAAATAAATCTAACAATAATTATATTGCATTCTAATTAGGTAAGTTTCGTAAGTAAATTATTTACTTACAAAGCACTGTCCAAGATAAACTGGTATGTTGGCATTAAAGCCATGGCTACAAATACTCCCAAAGCGGACAATGAAACTATATTCAACCAAATGGAACTGAAAAAATAACACAAGAATACTAAACAAATACGCCAATGACTAGAACTTACTCTTCCAAGAAACTTAAAACTGGTGAAGGGCCTAATAAAAGTAAACTAATCGAACTGCAAAACAAACCAGTTGTCATAAGCCACCAATAGTTTTGTATTCTGTCTGTTAACCAGCCCCATATGGGACTGAAAATACCATACATTGCAGAAAGTAGTAAAAAGATAAGTCCAATATTTCCAGGGCTTAAATGGAACTATAAAAAGTATTAGATTTTTATAATATTTAGTTTAAAAAATATTCCACCTTTCTTAGATGCGGTTCCAAAGTTGGATCCAGAAAACCCCAGGTCATCGCAACTACCATCATTATAAAACAAGTCATTAATACTTGGGGAATTTTCAGTAAATTTATTAAAGATCCACTTTTTGATTCTTCCAAGTCGCATTCTAAAAACAATTCCAGTCGGAAATTTTAAAATGTCTCTTACAAATATAATTTTTGCTAATATTTAGTGTTTACTTTTATAATTAAAACTGATACACCCACACACCGACCATTATTTAATATAAAGAAACAAATTAATACAGTAATTGCAGGAATTTACCAATAAAAATTACATTCACTTATTATTATTAACAAGTTTATAAAAATAAATTTGCAAGCATTATACTATATTTCTACTTACTTTTTGATGGTGGTAATAAATATATGTTTAAGGGTGCTATTAATACAATTATACAACCGACCACATAAAATGGTAAACTAAAACCTCCAACCTTCCTAGAAAAAACACATAATAAACAATTTGATTAATTCATCAGTATTGTGTGTTAAAAATATATTTTACCGCAAACAATAAACCACCAATTGCTGGTCCAGCACTCATCCCTAAACCAACAAACGTTTCCAACAACCCCTGTAATTAATTTCAGAAATAATAATAATTATTTCGGACGAAATGGAAATATTTTTACCCTGACAGCGCCAGCATTATCTGGGAATATGTTAATAATTATAACATAACTGGCCGTCGAATAGGCACTCGCCCCCAAGGCCTGGAACCCTCTAATAATAAACGATAAAGTGGTGAATGTTGTATAATCATGAACAACATGAAGTAATCTAAAAAAAAATGTTCAAACAATATGAAAGTTGTATTAAAGTTGTTGTTTTTACCCAAATGTTATACTACATAGACCAGATATTAATAATCCAACAACAAAAAGAAATTTCACTCCCAATTTTGGCAACTAAAACAAATATTTTCTGTTATCATAAAAGTTTTATTTAACATTTGTGTGGTCGTACAATTTTTCCAAAAACTGGCGACGATAAGAATACCACCAAAGCATAATATCCGAATACAAAACCAGCCATAGACTCCGTCATCCCCTTGTTAGTCGCCTCTTGAGGGTAAAATGGTGCCATAATGGACATTGAGCAAAAGCTCATAAAATCCGCAGCTGCTAACATAACGAGAGCAATCTTCTGTTTACATGTAAATTTTTTTTTTCTATAAGAAAAAACATTAACAGGAATTATGAAGGTTCCAACCAGTAGATATATAAAAAGGGAAAAAAATCATCTCGTTTAACAAAAGTGTAGTATTATTATTGTGTAGTTCATTGAATCTAAAAACTTGTTTTTCAGACAAAGAACATAAAAATAAATAAGAAAAAGCGTATTTTCATATACTGAGAGCAGAGCCTGCATAAATCAGATTTAAAAGAAAAATATATTATGTGTGTATTTGTGTGTTGATAAAAGTTTATCGTTTTTTTCTTGTTATATGTAAACGTCTTAACTAGTTTATTTTCATCAAGACATGATAATTCAATGTCATCGTTGCCATTGTAATACAATTTAGAAATATCTTGCCAATTGCAAATTTGAGCTATAATACTAGTTAGTAACAATTGTTGTACAATGCTATACGTGCTTATAGATTTACATGTCACAAGATTTAACTATTTTAAATCGTGTCCTTTATCATTTATAAAATAATAAATTATTATATCAGGCCATGATGTCCAGCCAAAATTTATTTATTCTTCCATTAATGACAACTATTTTGGAAAGATACTTTAATAAAAAAAAACGTGTATTTGAATCCACTTTTGGTGTAACATTTCCAAATCCAAACAATTTAATTGAAACAAATGTTTCCAAAGTAAATATTTTGGTATACAATTAATACTGTATATAAATATTATAAACAAATTAAATAATGAACGTGTGTTTATCATAACTGAATTGATTTAGTAAATAATATTTTAACCTTTGGTTTAAAAATTTATTTTCTAATTGTTTGAATTTATCACAAGGTCAATATTATTGTCAGTTTAATATTAAATTTGAATTTTATCTTAAATTAATATTTAATTAAAAAAAAGATATAAACTTTCAATTTTAGCAGAAAACATGCGGAACTTGTAAATTCGAAAATTGATTACTTATAAAACTTTAAACAAATTTTTTGCCATCTAATAACGTACAAGATTGTGATAAACAATTGAGATAGTTAGATTTGAAATTAATTCTTCATAATTCTTTATATTGTTACAAAACTTACACATCCGTTTTATTGTCTGTATCACAGTTTTCCATTTTATTTTTTTTATCACAGTCAAATTTTATTTCACCCTCAACTAGAGTAGTACCATTACATTTAGCACTATTATTTGACTCCATGGTAAAAAAATTCTTAATTTCTTGTAATTTCTTTTTGAATTTTATATATTAAATACAAAAATCCATTCACAACTATTAACAACTAATATTTTAAACTTGTAATCACAAATTAACACTGTATAGCTTTTTACAATAAAATTCATCTCTTTACTAACAATTCACTTGTGGCGCAAATATTGAAACAGTCTTGAATTCTATACAAAATTTCACAAAATTTAATTCTATACTGAATAAGTGGACTGACTTGGAGTGAAAAAGAGCATATAAGTAGTAGCTAACCGATTAGTATCTTTTATTTAAAAGCTCATTCAAAAGTTTCAACGATGGATCGGATCTGGGTGATGGTGGAGGTGGAGAATAATAAATATTTAAACAGGACACTTTTGCTGTCACTGAATTCTAATCAAAATATTCTCTACTTCTTTTAAATAAATTCATGCTGTTGGTCTACATTTCGTAGAATTTTTTAAATCAATACTTCTAAATCCTCGTAAATTGGTTCGTCTTAAAACCACTTGTAAAAAAATCACTTTACTATACAAATATTCTAATCAGTATTTTATATAGTTTGGATATCGACATAATTATATGTATGAAGTATGTATAATTTGATTTTATCTTTAAATAAGGGCCGTACTTATTATTTTTGAATAGTATAATAACTGTTTCCCAGGAGATTATTTGAAGAAATTAAAAAATACATTCACTTACTTATTTTTATATAGGTATTACTACAAAATTAATGTTGAATTTATTTATTTATGACTTGAGTAACGGTGGTTTGATTTATTAATATAATTGCAAAAAGATGTATCTGTCTATTTATCTTTAAATTTCTCATATTTCATTCAAAGTTGTCCATAGATCATTGAATCTATGAAAATCTCGATGAAAATAGATTTTGATTTTGGATATTTTGGACCCTTACAACTTAAGAATATGTAGACATACCTACAAATTAATTGTGCTTGTTATTTGCACTTAATGAGTTGTCAAATTTTCCATTTTTAAACAATTATTTACAAAAACAATTGTTTCCGATAATAATTTACAAGAAGGCGTATTAACTCTAATTATTATAGTTCATAAATATAATATCCACGCAAATTAGCAAATAGCAAAAAAACAAAATTAACAATTTCAAAATACCTATTATCTGATAAATTAGCCAGACGTGCCCAAAAAACACTATTTAATTTTAATTAGTAAATTTCTAACAAACAAATATTTTTATTACAGTAATTAATTAGTTTTCAAATTACTTAGATAAGCAATTAACAAAATCAAAAACTATTTTTATTTTTTGATCGATACCTACATTTAAGACTCTAAAACTGTTCTACCCAGCTATTTGATTTTTGTCTTTTTAAGACCATGTACACAATTCTTAAATATACATTGTTATAACTTATAAGAATAATAACAAATTACTCATCAGATAAATTGCAAATTGCTCATCAGATAACAACTGTCAAATAAACCTAAGCTCTATTATACGTATATTATTGTAGTTATTAAAATGATTTTTTTAAACTATCAACATTCTTATCAATTTTATAAAAATGCGTTTTGAATTTCCTTGAAATAAGTTTTTATATATTTAAAATTTATTCAATACAAGTGTAATATGTACATACATACAAGTTATCTTACAGTTCCAGCCGTTGTACATCGTATTACATATCATAATTATGTTGAGATAACAAAACTACATATTTTTTATATTAATACTAAGAATTCCATATTTTATACAGTATGCATTTTGCTGATAATTAAATTGTAAAACAATATACAAATGTAATTTTTATAATTTAGTCTTAATCTGTAATCGCTTAAATAAAGTTGTATCTTGATTTTAAATAAAATTGTTTTTTTATAATATTTTGGAAGGACCAAAATATAATTGGCGCAGTCGGTAGGATAGCCAAACATTTATTAGCGAATATAATAATTGTTTCGTTTTTACGATTAATTGGCTATTTAAATATAATTCGTTATAGTACGAACGCGGCGCGTGTGCTATAATTAGTGGTTATAATTAGGTGAACTGAGTAGCCTAATTGAAGATTGTTAAGCGAATTGAGTAACTTAACGAGAAGAATTCTACTTCTGGACCACCAGGAACTTTGAGAGAATATCAAAACCAAAAAAGGATTAAGGACCCATGAAGTGGACATTCATAATTTTACTGTAAGTACATATGTCTTTTAGAGGTTCTATTGAACATTTGTCGTGTAACATTGAAAGTAACTCCGATTCAGATTCTGACTCACATAATTCCTTAAATTTAAATACAAATAATAATTTACGTTCACGTTCTCGTTCACCACTAAACAGACTTGTTAATATGGCGAATCCAAGTGAACAAAGACAAATTCCTATTTTAAAAAAGGAATATATCGACATGGTTCCCGATTTTCATGGGGAAACCGAATTATTACCTAGATTTTTAGAAATTAGCGA
>SSSI01010173.1:0-20322 GCA_004796505.1 Oryzaephilus surinamensis
GGAATATAAGCAATATTGATGTCCTTCTTGGTCTGTTTAAATAAAGAACACATGCGGACACTGGTTAGCCAACTTGAGGTTAGGTTTAGGTTAGGTTAGGTTAGGTTTAGGTTAAAGTTCCGTGTGAGATTTTGGCTTCGCTGACGCGAAGCCATAATCTCATCACAACAAACTCAATCAAATTTTATGACCTAACAATCAAGAAATGTTATATTTTGCTCAAAGTAATACCTAGTGTCGTTAATATATGTATTTTCTTGTCGTTGATATTTAGACGTTCTTAGAATTTTTTTCCCGTGCAATACCAATTTTTGTCGTTGAAAATATTTTCTTGTCGTTGAATATACATTTCTGGCGTGCGATATCTTATTTGGTCGTGAATATTCTTTTTTTGTCGTGTTAAAAATGAAATGGTCGTTTGGTATATTTTATTGCCGTTCAAAAACCTTTTTTGTCGTTAGTTTATCCTAATTTGCCGTGCCGATAAATGTAACCCGATTTAAATATGCACGTAATTATCTTTCGTTATTGTGAATAAAAATTAAAATCATAAACTAGTTAAAGTTTTTTCATTGTTTATCATATTTTTTCGACTACATCGTTTCACTATTTTCTATTTTTCACTATTATTAGTAAGAAAATAACATGTAAAGATAAAAAAATAATACCCTCCAAGGAAATCGAACGCAAGAATAAAAATTTTACTAATCAGACACTTGAAAGCTTTTGTTTACATTTATTGCTAACGTAAGGTCTATTCATTTAGGGAAGAAAAAAGTGATGATTGGTCAGCTTCCATGTGATTTAATTTTTTAAATTTTATTGGTCGAAAGCAAGGTTAGAAGGTGGAGCATTGTGGCAAATGTATACAATTATTGGATTATTTTAAAAAAGACATAATTCGAGATGGACGATTTTTCTTCCCTATCTGAATAGAGTATAACTCGTAATCGTAATAATGAATTGATAAAGTCCAAAATAACCAAAAATACTAAAATGAAATTACTATACCAAAAATAATTTGCGGAAAGAAAATAAGCAGAACATCCCTTCATTTGTCCGATCATTTTTCCACATATAAGACGCTTTTTTATTTGTTCACGTCCATATTTAGTTTTCTTTTGCTCAGTTGTATTGAATTTCTTCGAACAACTTAACTCATTAATGTATGATGTTTGTCTATTGATGTGGAAAAGGAATTGGAGTTGAATGTTATTTATTATCTGTTCTATTTTGTGGTAAATACAGTTCTACTTAACGGTTATAGTTATTTGAACATTTTGCTTTCGAAGAAAACCAACAGAAAATATTTACCTAGATTCAAGGCGAATGACGATTAGATCGAATTTAACTAAATTACATAGAAAATAAAGCTTTATTGACACACACAAGTTCTTTTGTGTATTCAAAGGATAAGTATATAGTTATATGCGGCCAAATTATTTGGAAAACAACTTTTCCACCCTCAATTGGTTTGTTGCTTGACATTGCACGCCATATTTTAAGTTAAGACAGTGAAATTGCGTAGGAGTAAAGGGAATTTTAATATTTTATTCATGAATATATGAAGATGTGGTGCGTAAAATGACTGAAGTTGAGTTCACTTTTCATTGTATGTTACATCTAATAATATTTCGTCGGTAATATGAAAATCCTGTACCTTATTTACATAAATTATGTACGTATTCTTATCTAATTAAAATCAAAATATATTTACGTGAATGTCATTCTTTTTTCTTTTTTTCTATTTTTTACAATACAAATAAATGTGTATATTTTCAGATGAAAATTCCAAGAAAATGTGGTCTTCTGTTTCTGGTTGTTGTTCTGTATCCAGCTGCATTTGCATCTCATGTCAAGGTAAGTAATTATAATTTTGAATTAATTAGTGTCATCGTTCATCAACCTTGGGAACACTTTAATTAATTTAAGGATAATAACGATTCATTTACATGTCTTCTTTGGTTTTAATGTGGTGATAACAAAATCATTCCTATAGTAATAATCCAGTATTAACTCAAGTGACAACCGATAAATACCACTAAAGCTTTATGCATACATAATGGATTAGTATTTTCAAAGTGTTGTTATATGTCGTGAACTTTTATTACCTACGTACATACATGATTTTAAACGTTTTAAATTTATTAACCATGAATATGGAATGAACTTTTAACGAAAGAATACTATTTCATTTTTGTTGGTGATTAAATTATTTTTCAACTTTGTTTTATATAAATTTTATGCAACAGCAAATTTATTATTTTTGAAAATTTCACACACAGAAGGTTTTTAATTTATATAAAATTATCAAAATATATTTGAGCCGTTAATTTCAGTTAGTGGATATGTGTGGTTTTTCTCTTGAGTATCCCATATAAATTTTATATTCTCTTGAGCTTAAACTTATATAAATATATATAATACTTATATATATAACAAAGCGTACAATATTTGTGAAAGTTATTTCATGTTTTCTTGTCTTTATATATTAAATATTCATTTCAGTTATACAATATTTTTACATTTCTGTCTGGTTTTGCTTATTAATTTTAAAGATAAACTCTATACTTATGTATTTTCAAACTAAATTAAACTTTTTCATTTATTAAACGGTAAACAAAATCAAAAGAAATATAAACATTGCTCGTCGTTTTTAAATATCGGTTTGGCTTTTTATTATTAGTAATATAAAAATGTTGAACAAATGATGCGTGTATAAATAATTGAAATGTTTCTCTCTTTTGCTTTTTGTTTGAGCTTTTAGGGCCCCCATCGTACGCACACATCAGAGAGATCGGTTATGCATGCAAACGATTTGCAAAGCGAACGCGCCTCTAAGTTTAATATCCGTTGTTCTTTAGTAATAATAAATGAGTCCCTTTTCTATGTACACACGTCACATGCTACCAATATTTTTCAGTAAAATTAAAGCCACAACCAGAGAAAAATTCTATTTAATATAAATAAGTAAAAAGAAACCAACAATTTTTGTTGACCTGATTTCGGGACAAACTTTTATTTCTTGGTTTATACTTATCTTAATTTTGAAGTATTGTTGATTTAAGATTGTCCCAGATTATGTATATATTGGTCTAATGTACAACGTTAATTTTTTGTTATTCATGTTCATACATGAACGTTGGAAGCGGACCAAAATCAATAAAATTGTCTTTTTAAAATTTACAAGCTACAAGTTTTGTTGTTTCTTTCAATGGTTTTGAAATAAAGATTTGAATAATACATACTAATTACAGTTACAATTGGTTTAGTTGTAAAACTTGGTAAAATTAAAGTAAATGATCATTAGAGTTAATTTTCATATAAATCATTTAAATGTACGTAATGTGTGTTATGAAATTTGAAAATTGCATAAGGAAACCGTTTGAGTGAATGTCATCTCAGTCAAATACTAATGGACTTTGTCAAAAATGCTTAGATAGCATACTTCCCCTGAGAAGAATGGAGTTGTTTCCTAACCATTAGCATTAATTCCAAAGAGACTTTGCCATTTAGATCGTCCAAAGGATAGTATTTAGGCGACTTTTTGTACCACAATTATATTTCCTGCGTTTTTATCATTTTCTTTGTCCGCATTATACACTATACTATAAAGTTTTATACTTGCTAACAATAAATAAAAAATAATAAGTTTGGATAAAAATGAAAATCTATAAAAAGCATCTACACAATAAATCATATTAAAAATGAGGAAGGAATTTTTTAAGATTCATATAAGAATAGGAAAAGTTGAAGTAAAGTATTGACTGTTTTTAAGCAATATAAAATGGTTCATTAATCTCGTCGAATGTCCATTTAAACCATTCATATATAAACTGCAGTTTTTCGTCCATTTCTACAATAAAACTTTCCACAAATGAACACACACACAAATAAATATTAATATTTGCCATGTTTCCAACTTTCTAATAGATATTTAACAGACAGAACATAAAATTTCTGTTTATTAAAAAGTTATTTTACCCATTAGGCATATATTTTGTAACTTTAATGAGGCATCAAAAGCTTTTTCGGATTCTTTTCACATAATTAACCAACTGGAGTGAAAACCGACATAAAATATACATACACATTTTCGTCATTTTTAAACAATATCCACTTATTTGTTAAATAAACAGTGTTTTGCCAATTCCCAAAAACCCCATTCACTAACGAGAAAATCTGATGTGCTTTGAATTATAAATTTAACGTAAAAGGTTTTTTGAATTTGAATGTACGTGTGTAACAAGGAAAACATTTCTACTATGTGGCCCACTTACAGTTTGGTAGCTTTTTACCTACTAATTTCTAATATTTAACTACGAAAATCAATTACCTAACGATGACATGCCTTTTTCACATTTATAAAAAAAATTATAATCTTTATTGCATTTTATTTGATATAACTAAGTTGCAAAGTTAATTCGCTATAAATCATCAAATATTTATTTCATTATTATGGATTTGCATTTTTTCAACTGAATGCAGTAATGATTATAATTTATAAGCTTATTAATATAAGCTACATAGTTTTATGAAAAATATGGACATTTACATAATATGATTCGTATTATGCACATAATATGCATTAGAGACGTATATGTATTCATAATTTCATATATAGCATTAAATTAAATTGAGCAAATTTGGTTTTCCAAATTGAAAATATGTTATTCATACATTAATGTCCTACCATTATGGTTAATATTGAATAAGATCATTTTAAATATCAAATTTGTATGTCATATTTGGAATAACTAAATAGTTTGTCATATTTACTGTTTTTTATTTTCTAAAATATCAAATCAATGTCTCAATTTCTGCTTGTACTGAGAAGCAAAATGTATAATAACTATTTAATTATTATAACATGTATTTATTCTATGTAGATAATAAATACATACAAGTAGTATCAGAACATCATTATTAAATTGAAAAGCGTAGTCGTAAATCTCGTATATCACATGAAAAAGTACAGAGGTAGTATAAAAGTCGTTTTCTATAGTGAAATATACCAGTAAGCCGAGAGCTACGAAATAATAAAATTCTAATACTTAATTTGTTCAACTTCGAGTTTTCCTGTGATGGAGTTATTAAAATAGAACATCTAAAATAATATTGATAATACTATAGTATAGTCTATGGTTCCTGTTCAAAATTCTATTTCAGTTTTTTAAAAGTACGTCTTTGTCATTTTTATAAATTGTAGATAGGTACTCGTACACGTGCATGTACTTAACAAGAATAACTGCTGAAAATATGAATATTTTTAAAATTATTTCGACTTAAACATTTAAGAATCAATAAAAATACTTGAAAATTCAAAAGCTATGAATTTTTAAGCATGTTTTACTCTTGTGGTCTCAAATCGCCTTTGGCAAGTTTTATACCCAAATATTATTAACACTTTTATTCACAGACACCTCCTTTCTATCAAATATTATCCAATTCCAATATTTATAGAAAAAAAATGAATTTTTAACAGAAAATATATTAAAATGAAAATACTCCTAACAATACATTCATTTTTATTTTTTAGTTTAAAGGATTCATGTCATACTTTTACAATCTCTTTTAGACTTTTACCATACCAGCACAGTTATTCCATTTTCCATACATATATGTATGTATCGTATTACTCTTATAAGAAATTCAAATTGTATATGTAATGTATCAAAGTTTATGGACAAAGTTATTATACATATATACTCTATTGTGTATCCATATGAATACAGAGATTCTATCCAATTTCCTTTCATTTTGGCAGAATACATTATACAGGTATACAATTTAAAATATCTGTACGTAATAAACTAATTCCAGCATTAAACAGAAATATATAAAAGAGGGATTAATTAAAGAGGAAATTAAAAAAAGTGGCGTTTATAATAACAAAAAAAACTTTTAATTAAATAAAAGGTGAATTATGAAATTAAGAAGTATTTGAAAATATTTTTTAATAGGATACCATGACGGTGTTTTTGTAGCAACATAAAAAACGTTTTATTGAAAATCAATATTTGATTATTGTTCAAGTAATAATTTTTCAAAGTTAATAACTCTGGCTAAGCGTTTAAAAAAGGAAAACAATTAATAAATGGACGCACACATATTTGATTAATTATATATTCACAATATCAGTAAATTTATTAATTAAAACATCATACACTGATTGGTGTCATGAATTTGTTGTTAGGCTAGGTAGGTACATGCATTTTGGTTTTGTTGGATGAACAACAAAAAGGCCAAATGTCGTCAACAATTGACGACATGTAATAAAATTGGCGTGACAGTGTGACGGGGGTGCTTTTCCCACTCATATTACATTTTTATCTGTGGTGCGCGGGCAGTGAGCAAAATACGTGAGCTGTAGAATAATGGGCTGTCAGGGAATGCCGAAATGCGGATGATGCGTGCCTTAAAACCTGGAACACACCAGGCTGGCACCCGCAGGATCATCCCTGAAGCCGATTAGAAGAACTGCTCCTATAGAGATACACACATACCTAGGCGAGAATTTCACAACTGATAAATTGCCACACCATATATATAGTACATAATTTGACCGACCGAGACATTTTCTTTCACGATTCTGACACTTTTTCAACATGCACCGAGTCTAGAAGAACCATTCAAGATTAAGAGGTCGCTGCCAGAATCGTTTCCTTTTTATACAGATCGTAAAACAAACGCTATTATACTGGCCACGTCGCATTGTCACAATGTGTTTTGTCCCTTTTTTTTTATTTTTGCATCTGGCCATCAAGAATTTCCAGACCGTTCAACTGACTTACTTATTTTACAATTCAGTTAGTATGGTAAAAATTTTACACACACGTCGTTGAACACAAACTTCTTTTTCGACTTAACTATATACTTCTCTGTATTACTAAAATGCGTATTTTTCTGTTTCCGAAAGTCAAGATAAAAAAAATCATCAAGCTTTATTAGAACTTCAACAAAAACTTCCATGAACTAGTTTTAGCCAATCATGTTCTTTTTTTGGAAATGGCAATTTGAAGAGGTATTTACGAATTAAAATTGAACTTTAAAAGTTCAAGTTTTTTACTAGTTTGTTTGAGTGTCCCACATTTTTATTGGTTTGAAATATGAATTTATTAAAGAGATAATTTGATCTTGTCGTTACACAATTTATCATCGTTTTTTTGTCATGGAAGAAAAATTTCCTGAAACGTATTTTAATTTCATTAAAGTCAGCACATTCAACCGAAAGATCGTTTAATTTAATGGTATTTGGCATTATAGAAGGTATTGCTGTGTAAATACCGGTCATAGAAATCACAAATTTAAGTGAAATCGTCCTCACATTTACGGTGTTTTTATCAAAACCGTTATTTACCTAGTGCATTTCTGTGGTTGAATAGTCCGCCGATTTCTGAATTTATATTAGGTTAAAGTTTCCATTTGTTTGTTTTATTTTGTACAGAGTGAAGCCGCAAGTGGATTCCGTATATACTTGTCTAGCAAAACCAACTAAAAAATAAATATTTATTCATCTTGATGTGAATTTTGCGTTCATCAGGGAATTGCTTTAATTTTCAAAATGAAATCTTGTACTTGAATTATTCTTGTTAGGTAAGAATCATTAAACATTTCTTGTGGTATTAGAATTTGTCCAAATGCTGGAATCCAATCGAGATGCCGTAACTTAACACCTTTAAATCTTCAATTGATTGATGTGACTGCTGCTAAACCACAACTGTACGCTAAAAATAATCTGGTTAAGAGGATTATAAACGCCAGTTCTCAATTAATAAAATGTCCCTTGTCTACCATAAATCTACCTACTACTGCTGGTTGTAGTACGCCTGTTCTTGCTATCTTCAACTGGAAAATCCTAATCGAAATTCCGCCTATGCTGAAGGCGATCACCCTTCATGAGCTTTCCTTCCGCTCAAGTATATATCACAAAATCGACATGTTCATTTGACCGTTTATAAGATGTAGAAATATACTATATAATAAAATGTTCCACTAAATTCAACTTCAATATTGATCGACCAAATAACAAAAAAACATATTAGAAAAAAAGTAATTAAGATTTAAGTATTAGGAAAATTGAAAAGTCATCTGCGTTTTGTTCAAAATGAACCTTTTTTCAAGTCGAGTGTCATTATATATAGTTTTCATTAGTATTTTTAGAAAAATTCATCCTCAAGTTACAGTGGGTAGAGTTGTTTTTGAACAACATCCAAGGATGTAATTAAATCGCCAAGTTCAATTTTGTACTCTAATGTAATTAAAATATCATTATATTAAATGTAAGAAAACATTAACAAGAGTTAATAGGTAAATATACAATTTTAATGAGAGATTTATCAATCGAACTGTTTAAAATTGGTTTTAATTTAAGCGGTTAAAGTAAAATTAATTACATATACAACGTTGTACTTTAACGCTTCTGGAAATTAGCATTCGTTCCATCACTCAATCAGTAGAAAATTATTAAAACCAAAGTATAACAGAGATTTAATTAGATAAAATTATTTAACTTGGTTAGCAAAGTATTAATGTAAAAAGTTTTATATATTTTTTGAATATATAATACATTTCCATCCAATTTTGTTATTTCATATATCAAAATGGAAAAAGAGTGAAAGATTTTATTTAAAGATAAAATTCAGTCAAACTGTTCTTGTTCATTATTGTGTGCAGATTTTCAATTTAAATGTTTTTTAATAGAATTCTTTCCGGAAGAAAACTTTACTGAATATTACATTTATTTATATAAATATAAAATGTAAAAGAGATAAATAAACTAATATACATATAGCCGTAAATACCAACTGACCTCTTAGTAGATAGGTTTATGGACGATACGTTTAAATATATTGCAAAAAAGTAAAAATCCCCAACAAATTTTATGTTTCATGGGATGATCGTTACGAAAGCTGTATAAGCTACATTTTCGCACTAGCAGTTTATTTTTAAACGTATCTTTTCTATAGCATATATAACCTCAGAGACCGTCGTCAACTATCTAAATCTAAACGATAAATCATGGAAAGTCAGAAACGGCCAAGAGCGTATTCTTGCCAAAGCTTTTGTGTTCTAATCCTCGCTCTATATACGAAGTATAATTATTATTCTCGGTCACGTCTATTTACCAAGTACGTGAAGAAGCATATTCACTTCCATCGTCTTACCTCGAACAACTCCTCCAACTCAATGTAAATATATAAGACGCTTTCACAGTAATTTATCGTTTTTTTTCCTTCACTTGTCTACAATGTTTCAGTGCTTTTGGGAGTAGGTCTGAAGCGAACGTGTTGCTGTTTTTTGGAAATTAAATTTGACCGGATACATTTTCCATCTCTTAACATATAAATATGTAATTCCGTATGGGAAATCTGGTTTTTATTTATTACGGCTATTATAATGTAAAAATGCATTCATCTCCGTATACATAAAAGCAGAACCATATGAAAACTTAACTACTAAGAACTTCTTTAAACTCAAACAGCAAAAGACAAATTAGAACTCATTAACCTTTATTAAGTAAATATAAACCAGTTTTTACACTCGCAATAAATAACCGATGAGATTTCGTTATATTACAGTGAACTAAATGGATGACGTCCCAAAATTAGTGTTTGTTTCTCTAATGACCAGAAATCAGTATAATAGTGGAAGTTTGCTGCATTATTTCTGAATATTATCGTTTCTATTTGCTAAAGAGCAAATGGTAGCACTTAATAGGAATGTGCTTTGCTAATGAGAAAATGAGAACACTACATTTAGTTAATATGCCCAAAAAAATCAGGTATCTAAATATAAATCTTTATGTTCATGTAGGTAATGTTACAACAAAAATTCATTTGTATAATGAAAATTATTTTCATATTTCAATTTATACTTAATATGCTATATATGTAATTGTATACATGATACATCCATCAAAAGCATTACAAAAAAATACATATCTGTTTTGACACTTTAATATTAAAACATTGTTTTGATCAAATAATATAAAAATATTAAACGACTAAAAATACTCAATTTATCAATTCCCCTTCAACACGCACACGATCAAACAACATTATTATTTTAATAAATATAATATTTGTTATTCATTCCGGTGTACGTGTTTATTTTACCATTGTGTGAATTCCCAAAGGTGAAAATAAAGTTAATCATAGACGAAGCTAGCAACTGTGTGCGAAGACAAAGCGAGCAATGGGTATAGCTTACATTAGATTTTCCCTTTCATTTGTCCCGCGACGTGATAGCATAATGGAACCTATTACGGCACTTCTGAAACAAATGTGCACGTCGTATTCCCTCACCCCAGCCGTACATTTCATCCTATTTGGGCCCTTGTATTCCAAAGAACTACTAAAACTTGTTATCTCACCGTACTCACTCCTGTATACTCTGTACATTCAATGTGGATTTATTTAGTTTGATTTCAACTTAGCCAACTTATCTCGTACACCCAAGTATAATATAATATATTAATTATAAATCTTCTATTTTGAAATCTTCAGATCGAGAAGTGTTAATTAGCAATGAACTTATCGCTTTGATCAAAATTATTCATAAACAAACTGTTGTTGTGTGCTTGTTGATAACATTCCACAGGATTTATATATATGTTGAAAGAAAATTGTGACGGGATATACTTGGATATACCTTAAGGGTAAGAGTGTTTGTGAATTAGGAACGACTTTGAGGATCAACAATACAACTAACCCATTACCCAACGCTAGGGGCTAAACAAAATAAAACTAAGAGAGGAAACAGCAAAAGAGCCCCATTACAAACACGTGTAATTTAGAGTGTATCAGTACAATGACCTGATGAGTGCATATAAGGGCCAACATACTCATTTCTGTTGCAAAATAAAATTTAATTTTAAAATGAAATGAAAATTTTTTTAACCAAACACTCGTATACAAAAGTTAAGTATTTCTGTATATGAAATTCCATTTCTGTTACTATTTACATATACCCTTCAGATAAGACATTTTAATGAAATTCTGGAAGAGATGTAATAGAATTTATTATTTACATTTGTTATGTTTTTTTAATGCAATTCACGGAGGTGTTAGTGCCGATAATTGATAAAATAAAATCAAATAAAGGAAAAGTTTGTTGTTTCATTCACACTACATTTTCTTATTCCATTACTTTTTCACGCCCAGTATACATAACAAATGGCATTTGATACATGAGATTGTTGTGATAAACGATGTATTTTCAACAAATCGATTTGAAAGCTCTGAAGTTGTCATTCCACTCTGTGTGTTCCTTAGGTGGAACAACATATCCAACCATTATGTGGAACATCATGACTTTTTGTCACAGAAAATTTTCTTGTCTATAAGATTATAAATTTTAGGAAAGTTCTAGGTACATTTCAGTAAACCAATATCATCGAAATTTTGTAGTTATGTTACGACTAACTTGAAAATTAGCAAGTAATTTTCGAAAGGAAACAACTTTAGAGAGGAGAGTTACTTCTTCTCGGCTTCAAGTTGAAATATTTTATTTGTAAGTGAAATGTTTAAAGCTGGAAATGGATGTCTGTAGATTAAGAGGAATATAGTTTGTCTGTAGACCATTTAGTACAATTAGGTGCATTGGTTGAAGTTAGGGAGACAGCTGGAATTAGTTCAATCAGACTTCGAATTACAAAAAAAAGTAAACTTGTAACACCACCAACTTTTTTTAATCGATAATTAATTAAAAGTAGCTTTGCAATAAAAATGCAAATAAATGTATCATATTTAAAAAACTGTTGTATGTAGATATATTTGTATTTTATTATATTGTCAAGAAG
The DNA here is from genome assembly GCA_004796505.1 of Oryzaephilus surinamensis. Lineage (NCBI taxonomy): Eukaryota > Metazoa > Arthropoda > Insecta > Coleoptera > Silvanidae > Oryzaephilus > Oryzaephilus surinamensis. The sequence continues at coordinate 11,804 of SSSI01010173.1, forward strand.
GATACAAAATTCAAATTTGTGACTTGAATTGTATTTTCCCATCCAAAAGCTTATATTTGACCGAGAATTTACTTTTAAATGCTTTTTGTAAACTAGACAATTTTATTTTCATGACAGTGGGAAATCTTATGACCTTCTCAATTCATGTGACATATCTGCGTGCAAGAGATAAATTTGTGGCTACAAAGCATTCTTCCAGAACGTTAGAAAAAGACGTTGTAAATTTCGTTTATATCGCTGTTTATGCCATGGTAAAAGCCCCTAGTAGTATGTTGGCTTGAATAAATATTGAATTTTAAATACTACAAAATCGTTTCCCGTAAAAAATAACAAGATCATAATTCATACTTTCTGTCTTCTTCGCAAATAAGGATGACGAAAAACTTTTTATTCTCATTCTGTAGACGAGATACTAATTTAGGAATATTATAGGTAAGTATTCCAATTGTACATTTGTTTTTGGTCGTTCCAACGTTTTATCAACTTGAATATACGCTGATATTTTTAAAAAGTTAGCATTTCCATTTATTTTTATGGTTTCATTAAATTTTTTTGCGATAGTAAATATTTAATTCGAAAAACCTAAAATTATAATGGGGATATATATACATTTTATGATAAAAAATTGTAAATTGATAAATTTTATATAATAAATGAAATTGTCACGTTTACTAAAATTTATACGTTTCAATAAAATTTAATGGCGCAATTTCAAGTGATTCAATAAATTAAATAAACTAATTTCATTCGGAAATGTGCTTTATACTACCCCACATAAAAATAATTCTGGGTACTATGGCTGATATTGATTTTGAACTAAAATAGAGATAACTAGCAATACGATATATAAATTATTATCTAGAACAACTGAACTAATTATTTATTACAATTATTTTATTATTAATAAAAACCTAACGGAAAAAAATAAAAAACATAAATATGTATTCACAAAGTAGAATTTGTATTTATACCACCGAAATGTGTTAGTTGAGCAGTTGAGGTGGATGCATTAACATAATGTGAGAGAAAAATATAAACACGTATTTTTATGATACAATAATATATTCTGCTTGAAGAGAACATGGCTTAGGACTGTAAAAGGAAATACATAACAGTGGCAGGAACAATTCGCATTTTACTTGTTCCTGCATTTTCCCCCTGTTCAATTAACCCCGCAAGGAAGATAGCGAACGATATCAGCTGGATGCAAAGCACGAAAAGGAAGAACACGCAACAACTTATTACACTTTAACATAAAAGTATACAACTTGCTTTCAGCCAGGTTCTTACGTTTCTATGTTGTCATATTTTTTATTTGTCATTCACATATTGTCGTATATAAGGGTTGTAGTTTGAGCCATTTAAAAAGTTTCACCACTATCATCATTGTTCGAAACTTACCTTAAGTGTATTCTAAAATGAGCACTTCAACTCAGTAGCTATTGAAGTAATGAAAATATTTAATTCGCTTCAATAAGGATTGATTCAACTGAAAATTTTTGTTGGAGATTAAAATTTATGCAAATTTCACGATATTTTAAATAATTTATTACGTTATAAAAGTGGGTTTATTTTAAAATTATAGTTTACGAAAAAAATTCTAACTTTTCAAACAGGACAACAAAAGATGAATGCTCCCTTTATACACTTAAACTTGTTCGAAGATTTAGCTAGGCGAGAATTAATGAATGATAGACAGTTAGAAAAGTTGCGCCTTCTATTATCCTCTTCGAATGTTCCATCAAATGGGTTTTCCGGATCACGTCTACATAATAAAAGTATATATAGTTATATATAATATATAGACATACACACTTCTATATACAATATTTCCTCAATATTTTATTTCTATCTCTTGAATACGTTTTTATGCACCAAACTCTTCAAATCACGATGAACTCGAGTACAAAATACACTTTTTGCATTCATGTCGTTTGTTTTGTCATCATAATAGAAATGGAAAACCATTAAAAATAGAAATTCTTTATCTTTATTGTTTTATATTTATATTTATACGAACAGAACTATATGATGTGCAAACTAACTAGAATTACTGTGGAAAATTATTACATTTTCCGACAGTTATGACATGATCCAACAATTGTTTGGTGTCGCTTTATTGTTTAAAATAAATTCATTGTTTATATTATGAATATATAGTGGAGGTGTATACGAGAATGTAGGCCACGAAACTCCGTAATTAAGACTTAATGGGCACATATAGCTTAGGGCCGGTCTAACTTTATATGTATGCCCCTATGAATTGAGGTGTCTAGAGAGATTTTGACAAATATCCGAGCCTATATGTCTGTGTACATAAAATTATACGCAATTCTGTCAATTTAATTATATCGAATGGATGGATGTGTATATATTATAACAATTTCTCGGAATCATTTCCTGTTCAAATATTTAGTTGTATAAGTTGAATGAAATCCAAATGAACAATCGACCCAAACCATTAAATTTGTTGCGCAATAATTTCACCACTTCAATAATAAACTGTACCTCTGAATTCATAAATAAATATAATGTATACTGGTATATGCAATACACCCTTTTGTTATCATATTAGACAGAACTAAATCTACCGTATTAGTGTTGGAACTAGTTAGATATGTTTATACAAAACCCAAACGAAATGAGGGTTCACAGAATATTGAATACATTTAATATATGTATCAAATTTATTGTAAAATTACTTTTTGTCCTCATATGTCGTAAAAGTCTTGTTTTTTACCAACAGGAAACGTGGTTTTATGAATAGTAACCAAAACTGTTAGGAAAAATGAAAACAATGCGGTAAAGTAAGCGATTTACACTGAGCATTTAGGACGTTTAAAATAAAAATTAAATTTCAAAAAATAAGGGTTATATACCTAAATGTTACTTTACAACACATTTAATGCCCTATGTATACGAGAAATTAACAAATTTTTGATTGATTGTAATCTTAATATGTAAAACTTTTACAACGTAGGGTATGTACTTATGCTTTAATAATATGCATTACATTTAAAATTATTAATTAATATAATATTCGGCCAAAAAGGTTCATTTGGCTCTTTTTCCAAATATGCTTTTCAGGTCACAAACATTCACCTCTCAAGATCTAATGTAAATATATAAAAGTTTTATATTTTTTGCCTAGAAAATTAAAATCAAAGTGCAAATATCTGATGTTAAAAACTGTGCAATTAAGTTTGTACTTGAATATCGATGCCATAAAAGAAAAATCCAATTATCTTTTATTATTACATTTTGTAAGAAAATGTAAAATGGAATGACTATTTTTCTGTCCACATGCAGGTATATCAGTAGATATCCAACGCGACACACCAGTAAACAGGGTGCATTTTATAGAGGAATTTTATTTATGGGGTAAAGTGTGCCTTCAGCGGACTATTTTCATAGATGTTTTATGGACATTGTTCCCTAGCGTGTTGTCCTTCTATGTATATATATGTATCTGCCTTGACCCTCCATGATTGTTGGTTTTGATTCTTTTTCTTCTATCAAATGGAATTGCACCTATATACAGTTTCCATCTATACGTGAAATACAATAAAAGATATTTTTTATTTTTATTCCATCCATTGCGTATTTATGTGGCATGGAATGTAATTTCATGAAAAAATATTATTCCAACTAAATTAAATACTTAATAATTCTTCTCCCTAAACACATGGGCTCACGCAACCATTTCCAGAATTATATTCACAATGAGCGTTGTACAAATATTTGTTATTCTTTATGTATATTTTTTCGGTTCTTTTGTCTGTCTACCAAAAAGTGTCGTATTAACATAAAATAAAAAACAATTTAACTGCTTCAAAAAGGTGCAACTCAATTTTCATACAACAAAACAATTCAATGTTTGTATTTTTTTTGGTTGGTCATTATCGTACCAAAAGCATCATTCACCATTAAAAAGGCTTATCGTAAAACGTGTGTATTGGTAAAAGTTTTCTATAGCCAGCTTAAGCTAGATCAACACTTTTCATCCAGTTTCAACAGTAGAAAAGTGAATCCAGTGCTATTGTTCGAGCTATCGTATAATGATAATGACAATTTATACACGAAACCACATATAACGGCCGGTTTTATCATTGTGTGCTGATATTAGTAATAAATAATAACGTTTTTTAAATTACAGCTTTTAAAATAATCATTAGAGAGTTGAAACTAAGCCATTACAAGAATTATTTATAGAATGAACTCTGTATTTATAAATACATAAATAAAAATGTTGAAATACAGTTGCAAGTTTTTCCATTTAAATTTTTAATTTAACTGAAACAATAAGTGAATCGTTTCCGATACACAGTTTTTAAATGGATACATTTCAACGAAAATGAAATATTTGCTTGATATATTACGGCCAATTAAGCATAAGTTGCCTGTTTCAACTAAAAAGAGATGAGGAACATTGTACCAACTAGGGACTTTAATTAAACTTAGAAGGAAAGCTCTTTATCGAAAACCTACTTAGTTTATGAGCCATCATGACATTTGCTTATTAAAACATATTATGTTGTTCTGAACGAATTAAACTTTCAACCCCCATTTTGTATATATTTATTTATGCATACATTTTATAAAACTTTAACAATATATTTTCATAATAATTATGTACATAAAAAATAAACAACCAACTATATTAGCTATGCTTTGTAAGTATAATGTTATATTTTTATTTTTTAATGTACACCAAAAAAAAGAGGAGAATATTGGCCGCTTTTACTGTTAGCGGAATAATTAATTCGTGTGCTCATTAGAAAAGTTTTGCTTTTAGTTAACTTGTTTCAAAAGTAGCATTATGAGACAAGTTGACTGAAAGATTTTCAAGTAAAGACTTGTATGGTGTTTTCTGGATTATCACAGGTGGTCATAAATTTTCATGTAAATTTTCAAAATATTCCAACTATTTAAATAATACATTATAGATTCATAAAATATTTTCAACTTTTATGATACAAGGAAAATTTAATTATTAATTTAATTAGTCTTTTTCGTGAAAAATAAATTTCGCGATAAACTAGAGAATTTTTAATATAAAACATAATTTAGCAAATAAAAGATTAAAACCTGCTGATACCTTTATTAACTGAAAAATATATATTTCAGTATTATACATTTAATAATTTTTTCACGTATCAATTAGGTAATTTATTATATATAAGAAAATTTACGTCTCATCTAGTTTAGAAAATTAAGAAAATGCATACTCGTATATGCAAAGTATATCCTTCTGTAATATCACAAATTTTCTATTTTATGGTGGATTTCAAGTCAACACAAGTTTATGGTATTAACATAATAATAAAGAACAACGACTTCATTAAAACTGTTACTCTCTTGTTACACAAAAGGTGCAAGAAACTTACATTATCTCGAATGTTTACTAATATTGTGCCTGACATACAAACTTGCATAATATTTGTGTAAATTTTATTATGGCTGTTGTCTTCAAACACCACACAATTGTCTCTTTATAGCTTAATATAAACACTAATGCAAACACTAACTCTCTTTGATAGTGTCACATATCTCAGGACAATATAATTATAATTACCTTAATCAACATTTAATTAAACTGTTAATAAAAGCCTATTAGCTTTATTATTGAACATTGATAAAATTTAATTATAGCGAAAATGGTATTACCTATACGCCTGTTTCCATCGTCTTTGTTGTTTAACATCGACTATTTAAAACGAGTTCATGCTTTTTTTGCTGTTAGAACAGTATCATATATGTTCTAGATGCCAAAAAAGACGAATTTAATGCGATAAGCTGTATAATGGTCCCCTGTGGGTTACCACTTACACTTCCCATAGGACATCAGTGGTTTTTCAAAGCCCAAACTAACCAACTGGACATCTGTTACTTGATACAAAATATTGAAGTTTTTATGTTACTCTTTTTTGTTTTTTTATGTTTCAAATAAAATAGTTTTCAAATGAAACAACTATATAACTCATACATATGTTGAAATTTTTCTTAGCGAAATATTGTGCATTCGGTAACCCCTTGTTGTTTTCTAACTGAATTTAACATGAAACCTTTTTTATTCAACTTTATGCACTAACCAAGAGATGATTGATATTCGGTTAGTTGATCCGAGAATTTCAAAATGAAATTAACTAGTCATAAACAGAATTCATTAGCCAATGTACTAATTGAATAAATGACTCAAAACATCTTTGTTACCAACTAGAAACCAAGTAGATAATTTTAGAATCTAATTAGATCTTCACATTCTATTAAGGGAATATTGCATATATAACTAAATCTATAATATACCGATATTGGGAAACTGTTTAAGACCGACATATATTAAGATTATAACAGCGAACTAATTACTAAGTAGATTATATTAAAATTTGTACACAATTTACAAAAATTTTAAAATTTATGAAAAATTTATTATATTACGACCTAAACCACTTATTATATAATCATTTTCGGATGAATTGATTTATTTATCCTAATAACATAATCAGATTAAAAGCTTTATTATCCATGGATGATTTAATTAGGTTCTGTAACAAAATCGGTATACCATATAAAGCTTTGAATTTGCGTAATGGACATATATTTGTTCTATATTTATATAAAACTGTGTAGAAATACAATGGAAACCATTATATGTAAAATTTTTCACACTAGAATAAAATAATACCATCTTATGAACATGAATGATTTACAGTTTTTGTGCAATTCGAAAAGTTTTTGACTCCCTATCTGTCTAAATGAGTGTAAATGAAACTTTTCACACCGTTATTGAACTTTTCTCTTATTTGTTTCGTACAAACAAAAAAAAATCTGCACATACATCACAAATTATCAAACTAAAAATAATAGGTACAACATAAAACACTGATATTACAAATTGCCTATTGTAAATTTAAATTTATGATTTTACACGTATAATTATTTCCAGTCAACTAATATATTTCATGTATGAAAAACCGCACTACAATACATTACTTTGTAATTCAAGCATAAAATTCAATTTTAATCAACACTACTCAATTCGTACAGGTAAATGAGATATTGGGCTATAAATTATATTTTTTTCTATAACGTGTACGAAATATTATCGGAAACCTTCGAAGTTCGAACCCCTGTGAAAACTCATTCATCTAATACTAATCCTAAATATAGGATATTTGGCTATAATATAATGTATACATATACTTACTAACAGCCCGAATCTGTGCTTAATTTAAACTAATACCAACCACATTATTAATAAACAATGTACCACTATAGGCATTACCTTAATCGGTTTAAATCTGTATTTGATTTATGCAATTTATTATCAAACAATCTTTAAATAAGTATAATACATATTACAAGATGTTTATTAATGAAATTAATAATGAATAATGAATAATGAATATTAACCATTAGGAATTTTTCTTTGAATTTCTTTGATGAATTTAATTAATTCACGAAAATGTAAATGTAGTTTCAAATATTAATATTGTAATTTGTAATCATCCTTTCACCAAAATGTCGACAAACTTTTTATATAGTTTGCTCTTATACGGTTTCCTTTTATTAGGTGGTACAAACTTTATGATTCTTTTATAATAAAGTTGTATGTTTTTGCTTGTAGTGCAATTTTAGTTATACAAACAAGAATAAGTTTTAATATGTCTTTGAACTACTAAAAGTTTCATAATATTATGAAAAATAAAAATTTTTACCTACAACTGAAAAACATAAATGAAAGACAGAAGATAAAGTAACTTCGTTATATATAAATGTATTTAACAAGATAACATGAGATATATAATGTAGTTACACAAATATCTTTAATATTTTGACGAAAGGAAATAAAAAACTATTTCCAATTGGTATGTGGTATGGATTTTATTGAAGTACATATAAATCAAAATAACATTTTAGTCGAGTACTTTCGGCATATTAGCCATCATCAGGACCAAAAAACCTTAATAAACAATATAAAAGAAAATGTAAAAACATTATAACAATTATAGTATATAAAGGTCTTACGTCAAACAAAATATAAATAAGTAAATTTCTTTTAAAGATGATTGTCTATGAAACACTGGTTTCAAAGTAACTAATAATTTAACACATTAAAAACCAGGCAGCCGGGGAGGACCCGGCAACTACATATTTTGTTTGAAAAGGTGTGGAATTTGTCATAGGTAAACATAGTATAGGTGTAGTACTAGGGAAACTAGGTAGTCCTACGTAAACCTAGGTAGTAGATAATGGAACGTTGCCTAGGTTTATATAAATTTTTAAACATTCAGCTTTATTCTATTAAAAAATTTAAGACTAATATTTTCAAAAGTATTTAAATTAAGATGAAATCGCAATTTAACATTTGCTACAAACAAAATTTGGGATTATTGGTTTGATTATTGGACAAATGGTTTATAATCCCAAATTTTGTTTGTAGCAAATGTTAAATTGCGATTTCATCTTAATTTAAATACTTTTGAAAATATTAGTCTTAAATTTTTTAATAGAATAAA